>JAWPHD010002153.1:0-272584 GCA_037043455.1 Cyrtodaria siliqua
TCTCTTCTTGGTAATTGAGGGATAATTCCCTGCCTCACTGATTCATCACTGTCAGTGTTGGTCAAATCTACAGAACAGCCCACTTCATCCCATTGTGTGGTGATCAATTACGAAAACGAGTATGATAATGGACCTTTGGAAACGGCCGAGCACGACACTTACGAAATATTGCAGTCTCGGTTTGATTGTTCATGAGCGTAGCTAGCATATTTCACTACCGCTCATGAACAATCAAACCGAGACTGCAATATTTCGTATGTGTCGTGCTCGGCCGTTTTCCAAAGGTCCATTATCATACTCTTTTTTATACTTATTTTTTATTGAGTCTTTACATTATATAACCATTTAATAGCTTCCTGCTTACAGTCTCTTAATAAGCGAATTATAATACTGGCATATACTCCTATTTCAAACCAGTACTTTTTAATTTTATATGTTTGAAATAAGTATGAAAACAGTGTCTTACAGAAACACAATCAAGTACTATATGCCAGCTGTTTGATGTCGGCTCTAATTTACATATATTGTGAATCTTGGGGTAATACAAAATTAGTACAAATACGTCCAAACATTGTAAACGACTAATTTTACATTTCGATGGCGGTATAACGGAGAATTAGGTAGATACCCGTTTCATATCACTTTATATCAAACATATAAAATTAAAAAGTACTGGTTGAAATATGAGTATATTCTCTGGTATTGAGGATAATTCCCTGCATAAGATACTGGTAAGCAGAAGCTATTATATGGTTATATAATGTAAAGACTCAATATAAGTAAAAAGAGTATGATAATGGACCTTTGGAAACGGCCGAGCACGACACATACGAAATATTGCAGTCTCGGTTTGATTGTTCATGAGCGGTAGTGAAATATGCTAGCTACCGCTCACGCCCTCTAGCCCGGGTTGAGCAGAACTCAATATTCATAAAATCAACAGTACACAATTTTAACCATCCCGAAGATGGCATACATATGTCGGTGGACATGGAGTGTAACGCTTCCCATGTCGTACGTCGTATGGTCCCAGTATCTAATAAAATTAAATGCCCGAAGAGCGAAATAAACATAATGGAATTTAGTTGGGAGCAGCGGGTATGATGCCTGCGTATCAAAAAGCAGACAACATATCCTATGAGTGGTTAAACAATAACCAGAGCCTTTTATCGGCCGGAGTAGTGGAACCATCGAATCAAAAATTAAGTAAGAAAACAAAGAAATTAAAAATGTACACCGATAACTAAATATAAGAAGCGGGCTCAGCGATCTCAAAAGATCGAATGAATAACAGTACTGATTGCAAGCGCGGGGAGACGTTTTACTGCCGCCACACTGCACAAGCAACGCCGCTGTGCTATAAAAAAGAGTATGATAATGGACCTTTGGAAACGTCGAACAGGAAATGCAGCTTTCACAAAATCTTTGTTTAATATTTAAGAAAATTTTCATTTACTATTTTTCTCTAAAGAAAAATAGTAAATGATTATTTTCTTAAATATTAAACAAAGACAAGAACATGTTAATAATAGTGATGCCTAATGTTTCTATACTATTTGCAAATCTTCGCATTTAAAAAGTATATGTTAGTTACTTTACATGTTACAGCTTTTCTCTCATTACCTAAGAACTGAGCAAGGTAGATATGGAAAAAATGAACAGACAGATATGAAAGATATTATGACAGTATAATTTTGTAAAAGAAAATAACATCGAAGAAAAATATAATTTCATTAACATTTTCCCCACTTTTGATGACATGTGCTAATGTGTATTAATAATATATAGTATTAATTATATACGGAAAAACTATTGTTAGTATTCAAAATATCAACCAGAAAAATTTCAAATGCTATGAACGTCTTGCTTGACATCTGAGTATCAGCTCAACACGATCTAAAACACATTGTGATACGGGATGCACAGGTTGCTACATTGGTATACACATATTAACAGTGTTCCCATATCTGAGGAAAATGTAACATAGTAAGAATATAATAAGTTCCAACACCTTATTTTATAATAATAATAATAATAATAATAATAATATCTTTATTTCAAGAGTATAACACATTTGGCTACAGGCCAGTCTAACATATGGTCCTCAGACAAAAATATAAATATTTACAGTTTATACAAACAAGATTAAAACAATGGTACTAAAAGAATAAAATGACTAAAATATGTCTAAAAACTTCATGATTATTCTAAACTTTCTAAAAATGTGGTATTTGAGATACATTGGTTAAGACTGATTCACCCTTACGTGATGTGCACACATAGATAATATGTATTAATATATAATATAAAACTAATGTTTAAAACACGTCAATTGTATATGTCTTTTACAATATAAATATCAAACTTTCGGATTACATTTTAAACTTAAGAATTACGTATATATTGTCAAGTAAGTGAACATTGTACACATGCATACGCTGTGATTTACGTAGGTAATGCATTGGTAATCAAGTTGTTAAATTACATATATAACAAATCATTTAAACAACAAAATAAATAATGCTGTAAGATGATCGTAACAATTAAAAGTGATGATATATTGAATAAATATTAGATATAAACATCGAACAGAAAAAGTAGCATTCAAGGACGACAATCAACCACAAACACACACAGAAACAAAGAACAACTTTAAAGATGAATAAAAAGCCAAATAAGAAATCACAAACACGAAAGGGTTGACAATAGGGCTATGCAAGTGATCTTGAGAAATATTCTCTGATTGAAATTGTTCAACAGGGTCAGCATTGTTTAATAGTAATATACAAACACGAAAGGGCCACTGCATTCTACTTAGTGTTGGTTAAACCACCAGTCCTAATAATAGTATGTGTATGTTTGATTTAGCCTAAGACAGCAGCACTTTACACAGTTTTACAATCTTACTATCCTAAAACTAGATTTGAACTAAGTATATGTTTTATAACATTTCGTGAGAAATTAACCTCCTTGTAATCAACCCCAGTCAAAGAACATACAAGCTGATCTGCTGAGCTGTCATGCATGATATTTTCAATTACGAATGCATTCTTTTAAAACAATATTACCGAAAATATATGTAATATGTAATCAATGTTATCTAGCCAAGCAGACGAAACATACAACCTGATCCACTGAACCGTCAAACATTGCTGTTTTATTGTATTATATATATGAAAGTATATAATCAATGTTATCTAGTCATGCAGACGAAAAAACGAAAGGTGTAGTTATCTAAAGTGACGTCAGTAAAACACCCTCGTATATTGTTACAGCCCAAAACCATTGTTTTCTCAATGGCAAATAATAAGAGCAAGGTTGTATGTAATGCGCCACAATTATTGTGTATTTATATATGAAAACTGATGTCCGCTACAAATTGTATTATGAATATCTCAACAATTCCGAGTAGTCTAAATAAATGAATACTAGATATGTAATAAAGTTTCCTAAAAAGTACACAACTTGACGCAGTTTAAGATTAGACATATATTTCCTTGAAGTGAAAAATAAATGAGAGTACCCCTTATCTAATTCTATAAATAAATAACCACATCAAACATATTCCATCAGGTTGTGTCAATCTTTTGAGCAATACAGATAGGTTTTGCCGCAGATATTGCATAAAATAACACGAGATGGAAAACATAACTTAAATAAAAATGTGTTACCTCTAATGTGATACTTTCTCCAAGAGCTCGAGATATTCAGGTGGACAACAGAAGCAGTCTGGATAACCCAGCACCCATTGTTAGTAGGCTTTTATAGAAAGCTTATGGGGAAGTGCCGTCTTATTTGGTAATAAATTATCATAATCATAATCATAATTTTTGCTTGTAAAGAACAAAATATTCATTAATGTAACAATTTGATTGCCTAATTTGACCCGTGCGGTATTAAAATGCGTGCTGTAAGTGACTTCAAAAGAAAGGCATATGTTTTTTAATTTCATCCAAATTTCGTGCTTATGTATCAATTGCTTCATGATATGTAATTATTTTTAAAACGACAGTCAAATTGTACACAGTTTGCACCTATTAACGATGCACTGATGTTAAAGGTATAAAGATGATCATAAAAGGACATTTGACATGCATTCACGTAAACCATTAACACCGCGAATCACTGATAATACATCATAAAATGTAAGAACGCATTTTAAAGGCTAATACAATAATTACAAAAGCGTAAATCATAAATCATGTCAAACAAATTAGTTGCAGCAATTGTAAACTAATAAAGTCTGCAAAAATACATTTGGTAAAGAATGGCTCTCTCTCTCTCTCTATCTCTCGCAACCTTACTCAGTTCATATTTAATCATACACACATGATGTTATTTATAATTCATATCAAACATTAAATGTATCTGGGTTAGTCTCGGACGTAGTTCACGCAGATAAGTGAGAACTATTTCAGAACAGTATTTGGCAGTGACAGTTCTGCCTTTTTGTATAAAATCTGTCAGTATAATGCCGCGTGCATCGAAGAACATAACGGTCATTGCCATTCCAGCAGAAAGAAATTGTTTAAATATTTTCAGGGGTAGAAAAACAGCTCGTCTCCATTGTATTGACTGGGCGTTTGTTTCTGTTTCGGCTTACTGTATCCACGTTTCATCGCCAATAAAACTAGAATTCAAATATGTGTTTTATTCCCGCTCAAATTAATGTAAATGATCATTATATATGGTCACCCTGTTAGCCATTTGATCCTTCGTCGACTGTTTTGGCACCCAGCTTTCACCTACCGTGCTCATGCTCAAATGTTCATGTAAAATCTTTTACCAATTTTACCGATGTCCCTTTAGCACCTAGAGGATTTATAATAAACGTATTTTTATTGTCTTGAGTATTTATAATCAACAATCATTTATTGTATTGAATATTTATAATCAACGTTCTTTTATCGCCTTGAGAATTTGTAATCAACGTCCTTGTATTGCCTTTAGTATTTATAATCAACGTCCTTTTATTGTATTGAGTATTTATAGCCAACGCCATTTTATTGTATTAATTATTTATAATCAACATTCTTTTATTGTCTTAGAGTTTATAATCAACATTATTTTATTGTCTTAAGTATTGATAATCAACGTCGTTTTATTGCCTTGAGTATATATAATCAACGTCATTTTTTGCTTTGAGTATTTATAATTAACGTCCTTCTATTGCCTTGGGTATTTATAATCAACGCCCTTTAATTGTCTTGAGTATTTATAATAAACATCCTTTTATTGCCTTTAGTATTTATCATCAACGTCCTTTTATTGCCTTCAGTATTTATAATCAACGTCCTTTTATTGTATTAAGTATTTATAATCAACGTTCTTTTATCGCCTCGAGTATTTATAATCAACGTCTTTTTATTGTATTGAGTATTTATAGTCAACGTCGTTTTATTGCCTTGCGTATTTATAATCAACGTCCTTTTACTTTCTTCAGTATTTATAATCAACGTCCTTTTATTGTAGTGAATATTTATAGTTAACGTCATTTTATTGCCTTGAGTATTTATAATCAACATCCTTTTATCGCATTGAGTATTTATACATAAAGTCCTTTTAGTGTCTTGAGTATTTATAGTCAACTTTCTTTTATTGTTTTGAGTATTTATATTCAACGTTGATTTATTGTCTTCAGTATTTATAATCAACATCCTTTTATTATACTAAGTATTTATAATCAACGTCCTTTTATTGCCTTGAGTATCTATAATCAACGTCCTTTTATTGTATTGAGTATTTATAATCAACGTTCTTTTATCGCCTAGAGTATTTACAATCAACATCCTTTTTTTGCCTTGAGTATTTATAATCAACGTCCTTTTAGTGTATTGAGTATGTATTGTCAACGTCCTTTTATCACCTTGAGTATTTATAATCAACGTCCTTGTATTGCCTTAAGTATTTATTATCAACGTCTTTTTATTGTATTGAGTATTTATAATCAACGTCCTTTTATCGCCTTGAGTATTTATAATCAACATCATTTAAATGTCTTGAGTATTTTTATTCAACCTCCTTTTATTGTTTTGAGTATGTATAATCAACGTTCTTTTATTGTCTTGAGTATTGATAATCAACCTCCTTTTATTGTCTTAAATATTTATAATCAACCTCCTTTTATTGTCTTAAGTATTTATAATCAACGTCTTTAATGGTCTTGAGTATGTATAATCAACGTTCTTTTATTTTCTTGAGTATTTAAAAATCGACGTCAATTATTGTCCTGAGCATTTCTTAATTCTCATTTTATTGTCGTGAGTATTTATACAATATCATTGTATTGTCTTGAGTATTTATAATCAACGTCCTTTTATTGTCTTGAGTATTTATAATCAACGTCCTTTTATCACCTTGAGTATTTATAATCAACGTCCTTTTATTGCCTTAAGTATTTATTATAACATCTTTTTATTGTATTGAGTATTTATAATCAACGTCCTTTTATTGTCTTGAGTATTTATGATCAACGTCCTTTTATCACCTTGAGTATTTATAATCAACGTCCTTTTATTGCCTTAAGTATTTATTATAACATCTTTTTATTGTATTGAGTATTTATAATCAACGTCCTTTTATTGGTTTGAGTATTTATAATCAACGTCCTTTTATCGCCTTGAGCATTTACAATCAATGTCCTTTTATCGCCTTGAGTATTTATAATCAACATCTTTTTATTGCCTTGAGTATCTATAATCAACGTCCTTTTATTGTATTGAGTATTTATAATCAACGTTCTTTTATCGCCTACAGTATTTACAATCAACATCCTTTTTTTGCCTTGAGTATTTATAATCAACGTCTTTTTATTGTATTGAGTATTTATAATCAACGTCCTTTTATCGCCTTGAGTATTTATAATCAACATCATTTAAATGTCTTGAGTATTTTTATTCAACCTCCTTTTATTGTTTTGAGTATGTATAATCAACGTTCTTTTATTGTCTTGAGTATTGATAATCAACCTCCTTTTATTGTCTTAAATATTTATAATCAACCTCCTTTTATTGTCTTAAGTATTTATAATCAACGTCTTTAATGGTCTTGAGTATGTATAATCAACGTTCTTTTATTGTCTTGAGTATTGATAATCAACCTCCTTTTATTGTCTTAAATATTTATAATCAACCTCCTTTTATTGTCTTAAGTATTTATAATCAACGTCTTTAATGGTCTTGAGTATGTATAATCAACGTTCTTTTATTTTCTTGAGTATTTAAAAATCGACGTCAATTATTGTCCTGAGCATTTCTTAATTCTCATTTTATTGTCGTGAGTATTTATACAATATCATTGTATTGTCTTGAGTATTTATAATCAACGTCCTTTTATTGTCTTGAGTATTTATAATCAACGTCCTTTTATCACCTTGAGTATTTATAATCAACGTCCTTTTATTGCCTTAAGTATTTATTATAACATCTTTTTATTGTATTGAGTATTTATAATCAACGTCCTTTTATTGTCTTGAGTATTTATGATCAACGTCCTTTTATCACCTTGAGTATTTATAATCAACGTCCTTTTATTGCCTTAAGTATTTATTATAACATCTTTTTATTGTATTGAGTATTTATAATCAACGTCCTTTTATTGGTTTGAGTATTTATAATCAACGTCCTTTTATCGCCTTGAGCATTTACAACCAATGTCCTTTTATCGCCTTGAGTATTTATAATCAACATCTTTTTATTGTCTTGAGTATTTTTATTCAACCTCCTTTTATTGTCTTGATTAATTATTGTCTCGAGTATTTATATTGAGTATTTATATAGTCAACGTCCTTTTATTACCTTGAGTATTTATAATCAACATCCTTTTATTGTATTGAGTATTTATAGTCAACGTCCTTTTATTGTCTTAAGTATTCATAATCAACTTTCTTTTATTGTCTTAGAATATATAATCAACATTCTTGTATTGTCTTAAGTATTGATAATCAACGTCGTTTTATTGCCTTGAGTATTTATAATCAACGTCATTTTTTGCTTTGAGTATTTATAATTAACGTCCTTCTATTGCCTTGGGTATATATAATCAACGCCCTTTAATTGTCTTGAGTATTTATAATCAACATCCTTTTATTGCCTTCAGTATTTATAATCAACGTCCTTTTATTGCCTTTAGTATTTATAATCAAGGTCCTTTTATTGTATTAAGTATTTATAATCAACGTTCTTTTATCGCCTCGAGTATTTATAATCAACGTCTTTTTATTGTATTGAGTATTTATAGTCAACGTCGTTTTATTGCCTTGCGTATTTATAATCAACGTCCTTTTATTTTCTTGAGTATTTATAATCGACGTCCTTTTATTGTAGTGAATATTTATAGTTAACGTCATTTTATTGCCTTGAGTATTTATAATCAACATCCTTTTATCGCATTGAGTATTTATAATTAACGTCTTTTTAGTGTCTTGAGTATTTATAGTCAACTTTCTTTTATTGTTTTATGTATTTATAATCAACGTTGATTTATTGTCTTCAGTATTTATAATCAGCATTCTTTTATTATACTGAGTATTTATAATCAACGTCATTTTATTGCCTTGAGTATCTATAATCAACGTCCTTTTATTGTATTGAGTATTTATAATCAACGTTCTTTTATCGCTTAGTGTATTTACAATCAACATCCTTTTTTTGCCTTGAGTATTTATTATCAACGTCCATAGCAACGTGTAGTTCGTGGTCCAGTGGTAGAGCGCCGAACTCCTGATCAAGAGGTCGTGGGTTCGATCCTCCGTCGCGGTCACGTTATTTATCCTTGAGCAAGATAATTAATCCACATTGCTTAGTACTGGTCCTACCCAGGAAGCCATCGAGAGTGATTAATCTAAGTTGCAAGAACTTGTTTCGCAATCGATGTAAAATAAATATGTTTAAACATAAACATCAACGTCCATTTAGAGTATTGAGTATGTATTGTCAACATCCTTTTATCACCTTGAGTATTTATAATCAACGTCCTTGTATTGCCTTAAGTATTTATTATCAACATCTTATTATTGTATTGAGTATTTATAATCAACGTCCTTTAATCGACTTGAGTATTTATAATCAACATCCTTTTAATGTCTTGAGCATTTTTATTCAACCTCCTTTTATTGTCTTGAGTATGTATAATCAACGTTCTTTTATTGTCTTGAGTATTGATAATCAACCTCCTTTTATTGCCTTAAGTATTTATAATCAACCTCCTTTTATTGTCTTAAGTATTTATAATCAACGTCCTTTTATGGTCTAGAGTATGTATAATCAACGTTCTTTTATTTTCTTGAGTATTTAAAATTCGACGTCAATTATTGTCCTGAGCATTTCTTAATTCTCATTTTATTGTCGTGAGTATTTCTACAATATCATTGTATTGTCTTGAGTATTTATAATCAACGTCCTTTTATTGTCTTGAGTATTTATAATCAACGTCCTATTATCACCTTGAGTATTTATAATCAACGTCCTTTTATTGCCTTAAGTATTTATTATAACATCTTTTTATTGTTTTGAGTATTTATAATTATTGTCCTTTTATTGCTTTGAGTATTTATAATCAACGTCCTTTTATCGCCTTGAGTATTTACAATCAATGTCCTTTTATCGCCTTGAGTACTCATAATCAACATCTTTTTATTGTCTTGAGTATTTTTATTGAACCTCATTTTATTGTCTTGAGTATGTATAATCAACGTTCTTTTATAGTCTTGAGTATGTATAATCAACGTTCTTTTATTTTCTTTAGTATTAATAATCCACGTCAATTATTGTCCTGAGCATTTCTTAATTCTCATTTTATTGTCGTGAGTATTTCTACAATATCATTGTATTGTCTTGAGTATTTATAATCAACGTCCTTTTATTGTCTTGAGTATTTATAATCAACGTCCTATTATCACCTTGAGTATTTATAATCAACGTCCTTTTATTGCCTTAAGTATTTATTATAACATCTTTTTATTGTTTTGAGTATTTATAATCATTGTCCTTTTATTGCTTTGAGTATTTATAATCAACGTCCTTTTATCGCCTTGAGTATTTACAATCAATGTCCTTTTATCGCCTTGAGTACTCATAATCAACATCTTTTTATTGTCTTGAGTATTTTTATTGAACCTCCTTTTATTGTCTTGAGTATGTATAATCAACGTTCTTTTATTGTCTTGAGTATTTATAATCAACATCCTTTTATTGCCTTCAATATTTATAATCAACGTCCTGTTATTGCCTTGAGTATTTATAATCAACGTCCTTTTACTGTATTGAGTATTTATAATCAACGTTCTTTTATCGACTTGAGTATTTATAATCAACGTCTTTTTATTGTATTGAGTATTTATAGTCAACGTCCTTTTATTGCCTTGCGTATTTGTAATCAACGTCCTTTTATTTTCTTGAGTATTTATAATCAACGTCCTTTTATTGTCTTGAGTATTTATAATCAACGTCATTTTTTGTTTGAGTATTTATAATTAACGTCCATTTATCGCCTGCAGTATTTATAATCAACTTCCTTTTATTGCCTTGAGTATTTATAATCAACGCCCTTTAATTGTCTTGAGTATTTATAATCAACATCCTTTCATTGCCTTGCGTATTTATAATCAACGTCCTGTTATTGCCTTGATTATTTATAATCAACATACTTTTATTGTATTGAGTATTTATAATTAACGTTCTTTTATCGCCTTGAGTATTTATAATCAACGTCCTTATATTGCCTTGAGTATTTATAATCAACGTCTTTTTATTGTATTGAGTATTTATAGTCAACGTCCTTTTATTTTCTTGAGTATTTATAGTCAACCTTCTTTTATTGTTTTGAGTATGTATACTCAACGTTCTTTTATTTTCTTTAGTATTAATAATAGACGTCCTTTATTGTCCTGAGTAATTCTTAAATCTCATTTTATTGTGGTGAGTATTTATACAATATCATTGTATTGTCTTGAGTATTTATAATCAACGTCCTTTTATTGTCTTGAGTATTTATAATCAAGATCCTTTTATTGTATTGTGTATTTATAGTCAACGTCCTTTTATTGCCTTGAGTATTTATAGTCAACATCCTTTTATCACCTTGAGTATTTATAATCAACGTCCTTTTATCGCCTTGAGTATTTATAATAAAACCTCCATTTATTGTCTTGAGTATGTATAATCAACGCTCTTTTATTGTCTTGAGTATTTATAATCAACTTTCTTTTATTGTCTTAGAATTTATAATCAACATTCTTTTATTGTCTTAAGTACTGATAATCAACGTCGTTTTATTGCCTTGAGTATTTATAATCAATGTCATTTTTTGCTTTGAGTATTTATAATTAACGTCCTTCTATTGCCTTGGGTATTTATAATCAACGCCCTTTAATTGTCTTGAGTATTTATAATCAACATCCTTTTATTGCCTTCAGTATTTATAATCAACGTCCTTTTATTGCCTTTAGTATTGATAATCAAGGTCCTTTTATTGTATTAAGTATTTATAATCAACGTTCTTTTATCGCCTCGAGTATTTATAATCAACGTCTTTTTATTGTATTGAGTATTTATAGTCAACGTCGTTTTATTGCCTTGCGTATTTATAATCAACGTCCTTTTTTTTTCTTGAGTATTTATAATCAACGTCCTTTTATTGTAGTGAATATTTATAGTTAACGTCATTTTATTGCCTTGAGTATTTATAATCAACATCCTTTTATCGCATTGAGTATTTATAATTAACGTCTTTTTAGTGTCTTGAGTATTTATAGTCAACTTTCTTTTATTGTTTTGAGTATTTATAATCAACGTTGATTTATTGTCTTCAGTATTTATAATCAGCATTCTTTTATTATACTGAGTATTTATAATCAACGTCCTTTTATTGCCTTAAGTATCTATAATCAACGTCCTTTGATTGTATTGAGTATTTATAATCAACGTTCTTTTATCGCTTAGAGTATTTACAATCAACATCCTTTTTTTGCCTTGAGTATTTATTATCAACGTCCATTTAGAGTATTGAGTATGTATTGTCAACGTCCTTTTATCACCTTGAGTATTTATAATCAACGTCCTTGTATTGCCTTAAGTATTTATTATCAACATCTTATTATTGTATTGAGTATTTATAATCAACGTCCTTTAATGTCTTGAGTATTTTTATTCAATCTCCTTTTATTGTCTTGAGTATGTATAATCAACGTTCTTTTATTGTCTTGAGTATTGATAATCAACCTCCTTTTATTGCCTTAAGTATTTATAATCAACCTCCTTTTATTGTCTTAAGTATTTATAATCAACGTCCTTTTATGGTCTAGAGTATGTATAATCAACGTTCTTTTATTTTCTTGAGTATTTAAAATTCGACGTCAATTATTGTCCTGAGCATTTCTTAATTCTCATTTTATTGTCGTGAGTATTTCTACAATATCATTGTATTGTCTTGAGTATTTATAATAAACGTCCTTTTATTGTCTTGAGTATTTATAATCAACGTCCTATTATCACCTTGAGTATTTATAATCAACGTCCTTTTATTGCCTTAAGTATTTATTATAACATCTTTTTATTGTTTTGAGTATTTATAATCATTGTCCTTTTATTGCTTTGAGTATTTATAATCAACGTCCTTTTATCGCCTTGAGTATTTACAATCAATGTCCTTTTTTATAGCCTTGAGTACTCATAATCAACATCTTTTTATTGTCTTAAGTATTTTTATTGAACCTCCTTTTATTGTCTTGAGTATGTATAATCAACGTTCTTTTATTGTCTTGAGTATTTATAATCAACATCCTTTGATTGCCTTAAGTATTTATAATCAACGTCCTTTTATAGGCTTGAGTATGTATAATCAACGTTCTTTTATTTTCTTTAGTATTAATAATCCACGTCATTTATTGTCTTGAGTATTTCTTAAATCTCATTTTATTGTTGTGAGTATTCATACAATATCATTGTTTTGTCTTGAGTATTTATAATCGACTCCTTTTATTGCCTTGAGTATTTATAATCAACGTCCTTTTATTATATTGCGTATTTATAGTCAACGTCCTTTTATTGCATTGAGTATTTATAATCAACGTCCTTGTATCACATTGAGTATTTATAGTCAACGTCCTTTTATTGCCTTACGTATTTATAATCAACGTCTTTTTATTGTATTGAGTATTTATAATCAATGTCCTTTTATCGCCGTGAGTATCTATAATCAACATCTTTTTATTGTCTTGTGTATTTTTATTCAACCTCCTTTATTGTCTTGAGTATGTATAATCAACGTTCTTTTATTATCTTGAGTATTTATAATCAACCACCTTTTATTGTCTCAAGTATTTATAATCAACCTCCTTTTATTGTCTTAAAGCTACACAATCCCGATAAAATAATACAATTTCAAGTTGTTTTAAACATAAGAACGCCTATAGATGAAGTTCTTTGCTGGTTTGTTGTCTACATTGTTTAGGCTGGTATATTGTCATAGCGTATATCGAGGCATTTGCATAATAGGCGTGATAAACGCTTCGGTAACTTTGAAATTGTTCCACCCAGCGATTACGGGTATATAAGCCTAAACGTTTATATAGCAATTTGCTCAGATATCCGATAACTACAGATTATTCAACTCGATGAGGATATTTAGTGGCGTGCAATGTAACTATGTACATGTTTGTATTGTTGAACGGAAGGGAACAAGTAAAATGCGTAAGGCATAACGTAAATACATCACTATGTAGAGAATTATAAACACTTACCCGCGTATTCCACATATGTTCCATATCTTGTATATACTTATTTCCTAAAATATCCTTCAAATAATCCCAAATCACACACGTATTATACATGTATACATATACAGAGAGCGTGTATCAGTAGCCAATAGTATGACACGTGAAATACATGCTCCAGTGTTGACTCGGGACAGGGAGAAATTATTGTTTACAATGAGACACTTGAAGGATATTGTTCAAATTAAGTTATATATATGGAATTTTCTTTTGTTGGAAAAAGACCAGCAATATTATTTCTCGCAAATCGTAGTTTTCAGGATGTGAGGAAGGGGTATATACATGAATGTCGCCCATCCGTCTATCCTTCAGATGCACTTTTCAATTCCGGAGCTTCTTGGGAAAATAATAACAGTCACAATTCGTAAAAAAGGGATCGCTCTTGCGTGCGAGCTTTTGTGGGTGCGTGCCTAAACCGTGCTTGTGTGCGTGCCATTATGCATATGTTTATTAATATTTAAATCTGACGAATTTGAAAGGCATTTGAATACTACTTCTTCATAAAAAAGAAAAATCATCAAAAAAAATGTTTTTAAAAGTGCTAAGGCCTGTGCTAGAACCCCGTCCGCAACGGCGAAAGTATACTAAGACAGCGCGTTAACCTATTGCGCTACGGAGGCCGATTAACAATGTCGTATTAATTAAGTTACTTTACATAAATATGCTCAATCGCGAAGACTGCTAATATCACGGTGAATAGACGTAACGGACCCTGGTTGCTCAAAACTGCGTTACCTTGATTCTGGTTGCACTTGTAACGGACCCTGGTTGGTAAATGGACACTGGTGTCAAAAAAATCGAACATAAAGATACAGTATCGTATGTATAAGAAAAAAACTTTATGCGACGGAACTTTTGAATATCATATCCTTCGAAATGCATTTTCTTATGTACAACAAATGTAGAATAATTCCTAACAAGCTTACTCTTAACCGGTCGATACAAAGTTGATGACTTTAAAACGCCAAACTTCCATATGTTCTCTCTGACTGATTTAATGTGATCCAAAACTGGTTTGCAACTGCTGTTGTTCAATAAAAATAACTGTTTAGTCTAAAAATCTGCAAATATTTACATCATGTCTAAATTTCAGAGCACCGGACCCTGGTTGCTTTGTAAAAAATGCTTGAGATTCTGGAAACAATCTGTATCTTTGGCACCGGATCCTGGTTGATAGATTGTTTTCTATATACCTTCAGATTAAAGAGAAAACGACGATCGGGACTATGGCTCCACCAAAACAAACAATAAAAAAAAACACATCTATTGGTTGCATGATGTTTTAAGTCATCTTCAGCACATTTTAGGTTATATATGATGGTCGATTTTTTCGTGTGGGAGGCAAGGCTGACCAGTAGGACAAGTACTGCATGCCTCATGAAATCTGGGTACGAGCTGGATTCGTACCCACGACCGTAGGGGTGAACTTGAAACAGTGCCTCACCACTCTGGACCACCGGTACTGAAATCATTCATGCGACAGCATGATGGAAAATAAAAAAAGAACAGCCCAATATTGAATGTAGAGGGTGTGATCTTGTTGTAGTGATAGAATCTGGTGGTGAGTTTAGCTAAATCCATCTATGTCGTACAAGGTAGAATACTAAACAAATGTACTCCGGACCTACGTTCGTGTATATACGTTTGCGCCTTGAGATAATTCTCTCTTCACGACCTGTCTTCCGTCGACAGTACCCTAAAATAAACTATGGGCCCGCAATAGACATTAACTATACTAACTTTCCCCGCAGCGCGCTGCATGACGGTTTTTTGTCGCCGTTTTACACGACAATGACCTCAAACAGTTTTTATATTTGTAACCGGAGGCCCCGGGTTAAATCCTCCGTGGTGCCACTGAGTTTCGTCGGTGTGTTCTTGGGCAAGACACTTTCCCTTAGAAGGGGGCGTCCGTGGCCGA
Source organism: Cyrtodaria siliqua (assembly GCA_037043455.1). Taxonomy (NCBI): domain Eukaryota; kingdom Metazoa; phylum Mollusca; class Bivalvia; order Adapedonta; family Hiatellidae; genus Cyrtodaria; species Cyrtodaria siliqua. Next base: position 15,690 of record JAWPHD010002153.1, read on the forward strand.
GTGGTTAACGTCTCTGACTTGAAATCACTTGCCCCTCACCGCTGTAGGTTCGATCCCTCAGGGGCCTAGGAATCTTTATGTGAGGAAGCTATCCAGCTGGCTTGCGGAACGTCGGTGGTTCTACCCAGGTGCCCGCCCGTGCATGAAAATTGCCCGGAGGGGCACCTGGGGTCTTCCTCCACCAGTGGAAGCTGGAAAGTCGCCATATGACCTTAGCTGTTGGTGCGACTATAAAATCCAATTCAATCAATCAATCTTTCCCTTAGCCTCGTCTGTCGGATGGGGACGTAAACCGGGCGGTCTCGTGTATCGGTCTGTCCTCCGAGCACGTTAAAGAACCGTAGGAATCTATTCGATAATAAGAGTAGGGCACGGTTCCCGGATTCCTATATATCCTTCCTCTCTCTCTGGGGCGGCTCTAAATAACCTATACTGTGTTGATGATCCGTTAAACAACATTCAATATTTAAAAAAAAAAGGTTAATTCAAAAGGCATTAACTTAGAGCACGCAGCTGTGTACACACTGTCTGTAAAAATCCGAAAATTAAAAAAACAACACAATACATAAAAAACAACAAAAACAACAACAATCAAATGAAAAAGTAGGGGCGAGAGGATATAAGGATTCAGACTATATCATCAACATGTCAGCGTCAAATAAGATATAAAATAGTTGGAAAAAACGAACCACAGCGTATCTGGGAATGAAACAATATTTATAGCCGGTCTTCCAAAAGAAAGGAATGATACATACAAATCCGAGAAGATGCCCTAATCTTACTTACGAATATATTTTCCTTTGAGCAAATTGTTCCAAGGATAGACTCCGAAACACAGAACCGGTGGACATACCAATCGGACGGACGAGAATAAAGGAACATGTTTTACTCAATAATACACAGAAGAAATTGACTTGCGGCAATAAGGCTTCATCCGGGTCAAATGCAACGTGCTATCAAGTAGACCACGCCAGCACCCTTGAAGTGTACGAGTTCCTCGCTGATGTTTGGAGGGTGAAAACTCGTTAAATGTAAAAGTCTTTAAAATATCTCAGCACATTGTTTTTTTTCCATAAGTTGCCATAAGTTGACCCCCTCATAAACCCCACCCAATTGAAAATATCGCAGCTTTATCTTCCACCGCTGATATCAGACCGAGATATTTCGAACAGGGGAACATATCTAGTCGTTTTTGGACTAGAGGACTTTTCAAGCCCTAGTCCTTAGCAGGCGACAAAATTCGAGCACGCTAGAAGCCGCAACAGATCGTCACTGACGAAATGTATCACTACGCTAACAGACAGAGAGAGCGTCAGCTGTCATTTTGATTGGGTGTTCATTCGCATAAAAGAGATAAACCTCTATAATCGTCAGGTAGGACGCCTGTCATAGGTGGAGGGACTATAATCCTTAGAAATACACACACACACACACTCACTGTATGCATATTCATAGGGGCCCTGGCCTTGTGTAGAGAAGAAATAGTTCTCCGGATCAGACAAATACCATCTAAATCGTAAATAAGCTGTGATAAATGGAAAGAAAATTGAAGAATGTGATGTTTGGGCCTATGCTTTTTTTCTACTAAGACAAGAAACATGATGATATATTTTATCTCGAAATATTATAAACCCCGTTTGGACCCCGTACATCCAGCTTTGCAAACCTGGGATAAAGTAGCTCATTTGCATATTAATGTCGAAAGGACCAATACTTCCGGGCAAAAGCAGTTATTTTTCAGCAAAATTGTTTTAATAGTTTACGTGTTTTTACCCGCCAGGGTCCTTTACATGAGTAACCAGGATCAAGGTAACGCTGTTTTGAGCAGCCAGTGTCCGTTACGTCTGTCCACCGTGAATATAAACCATTGCTTTTCAACATATTGCTTTTCCAGGTCCGTAGCTACACCGGGGCACACAGATGTATTTGTCTTGGTTGGATTTTGGGAATGTACATACTTTACATAAAAACAACTATATACTAGTATATAAGGACCCTGGGGGGAAATGCAAACATTAAAACAAAATCTAGGGTGGAGAGGGAGGTTAATGCCACTGGACACCAAAATAAAGGATATGCCTCGGTTAAATTTCAGGGCTGGTTACGGGCCAGTTTTCATTCAAAATTACTTTACAAATCAATAAACTTAGGAAAGGTTAATTTCTAGTATTTGAACTTAATTGTTATACTAAAACTTTCGGTTTTTAGTTAACACCTACCCAGTCTTACAGACGGAAGCTGACATCTTTCATATTTTCTTTGATTTTGAAATATTACCAATCAGAATTTTAATGGTTTTTTTTGTTTCGTGAAAACATCAATATTGGGCACCACCCCGAAACATTGGGGTGTGGAGTCCTCCGGCTCTTACGCCTATGTTTATAAGACTATATAGAAACTCTCTCTCTATCTCAATGCTTCCACCCCACTCCTTCCTTCCCCCACTCTATCTCCCCTTTTCTCACTTTTTCCCTCCCTACCTCTCGCTTTCTTTCTTTCTCTGTATCTCTCTTTCTCTGTGTGTGTCTCTCTCTCTTTCTCTCTTTCTCTCTTTCCTTCTCCCTCTTTTTGACTATCTATGTCTCTCTCTTTGTCTCTGTGTCTCCCTGTGTCTCTCTATCCATTTTATTTTCAATTTCAAACTTTCAATTCATGCATACATTAAGAGGAAGTCATTAAAATTATGTTGATTTATAATCTACTAATATGTGTAAACCATACATGCATAACTTCACATAACAAATACTATATCTCCATCTTTACCATTAGTTACGAGCCTCTACCAATATTCCAATTTCGATAAACAATGTCTCCCTTGTGTTTTGTGTCAATATACACTACACACAAACACACACACACACACACACACACACACACATACAAATGGAGGATTATTTGTATATAATAGTTTCTTTGATGCAACGCGATAGTTGGAAAGGATACGTTTAATTATAGGTATTGTTTTGGATTATATATAAATATGGACTTATAAGGTTGTTTGAGTAAGTACATTTATAGCTTCCTTTTCAATTTCTAATGACTTGTATTTCCTATTAGGTCTTTCTACAGAAGATTGGTCTCATCAGCTCGGTGGTAAAATGCCGTCTGCTAAAATCCACTTTTATACCCGTTATAAGACCAGTGGTCGATTCACAAAGTACTTGAAGCGTCTCATACAGTACCGCCTTATCTCATTAATATTCAGTGAATTTATGTGGTGCGCATGTTGTATATATGAACCCACACGTATACAGTAATCACTTAGTACAACATGCGTAATAACCGTTAGATTTGTTCAGTTCTAGTGTGCCTTTTATCGGGATTGTGTAGCTTTAAGTATTTATAATCAACGTCCTTTTATGGTCTTGAATATGTATAATCAACGTTCTTTTATTTTCTTTAGTATTAATAATCGACGTCCTTTATTGTCTTGAGTATTTCTTAAATCTCATTTTATTGTCGTGAGTATTTATACAATATCATTGTATTGTCTTGAGTATTTATACTCAACGTCCTTTTATTGTCTTGAGTATTTATAATCAACGTCCTTTTATTATATTGTGTATTTATAGTCAACGTCCTTTTATTGCCTTGAGTATTTATAATCAATGTCCTTTTATCACATTGAGTATTTATAATCAACGTCCTTTTATTGCCTTAAGTATTTATTATCAACGTCTTTTTATTGTTTTGAGTATTTATAATCAAGGTCCTTTTATCGCCTTGAGTATTTACAATCAACGACCTTTCGTTGCCCTGAGATCTTATAATCAACATCCTTTTATTGTCTTGAGTATTTATAATCCACGTCATTTTTTGCTTTGAGTATTTATAATTAATGTCTATTTATCGGCTGCAGTATTTATAATCAACGGCCTTTTATTGCATTGGGTATTTATAATCAACGCCCTTTAATTGTCTTGAGTATTTATAATCAACATCCTTTTATTGCCTTGAGTATTTATAATCAACGTCCTGTTATTGCCTTGAGTATTTATAATCAACGTCCTTTTACTGTATTGAGTATTTATAATCAACGTTCTTTTATCGCCTTGAGTATTTATAATCAACGTCTTTTTATTGTATTGAGTATTTATAGTCAACGTCCTTTTATTGCCTTGCGTATTTGTAATCAACGTCCTTTTATTTTCTTGAGTATTTATAATCAACGTCCTTTTATTGTCTTGAGTATTTATAATCAACGTCATTTTTTGTTTGAGTATTTATAATTAACGTCCATTTATCGCCTGCAGTATTTATAATCAACTTCCTTTTATTGCCTTGAGTATTTATAATCAACGCCCTTTAATTGTCTTGAGTATTTATAATCAACATCCTTTCATTGCCTTGCGTATTTATAATCAACGTCCTGTTATTGCCTTGATTATTTATAATCAACATCCTTTTATTGTATTGAGTATTTATAATTAACGTTCTTTTATCGCCTTGAGTATTTATAATCAACGTCCTTATATTGCCTTGAGTATTTATAATCAACGTCTTTTTATTGTATTGAGTATTTATAGTCAACGTCCTTTTATTTTCTTGAGTATTTATATTCAACCTTCTTTTATTGTTTTGAGAATGTATACTCAACGTCCTTTTATTTTCTTGAGTATTAATAATAGACATCCTTTATTGTCCTGAGTAATTCTTAAATCTCATTTTATTGTAGTGAGTATTTATACAATATCATTGTATTGTCTTGAGTATTTATAATCAACGTCCTTTTATTGTCTTGAGTATTTATAATCAAGATCCTTTTATTATATTGTGTATTTATGGTCAACGTCCTTTTATCACCTTGAGTATTTATAATCAACGTCCTTTTATTGCCTTAAGTATTTATTATCAACATCTTTTTATTGTATTGAGTATTTATAATCAACGTCCTTTTATTGCTTCGAGTATTTATAATCAACGTCTTTTTATTGTATTGAGTATTTATAGTCAACGTCCTTTTATTGCCTTGCGTATTTATTATCAACATCTTTTTATTGTATTGAGTATTTATAATCAACTTCCTTTTATTGCTTCGAGTATTTATAATCAACGTCTTTTTATTGTATTGAGTATTTATAGTCAACGTCCTTTTATTGCCTTGCGTATTTGTTATCAACGTCCTTTTATTTTCTTGAGTATTTATAGTCAACCTTCTTTTATTGTTTTGAGTATGTATACTCAACGTTCTTTTATTTTCTTTAGTATTAATAATAGACGTCCTTTATTGTCCTGAGTAATTCTTAAATCTCATTTTATTGTGGTGAGTATTTATACAATGTCATTGTATTGTCTTGAGTATTTATAATCAACGTCCTTTTATTGTCTTGAGTATTTATAATCAAGATCCTTTTATTGTATTGTGTATTTATAGTCAACGTCCTTTTATTGCCTTGAGTATTTATAGTCAACGTCCTTTTATCACCTTGAGTATTTATAATCAACGTCCTTTTATCGCCTTGAGTATTTATAATAAAACCTCCATTTATTGTCTTGAGTATGTATAATCAACGTTCTTTTATTGTCTTGAGTATTTATAATCAACCTCCTTTTATTGTCTTAGGTATTAATAATCAACGTCCTTTTATGGTCTTGAGTATGTATAATCAACGTTCTTTATTGTCTTGAGTATTTCTTAAATCTCATTTTATTGTCGTGAGTATTTATACAATATCATTGTATTGTCATGAGTATTTATAATCAAAGTTCTTTCAACGTTCAACGTTCAACGTTCAACGTTCGTAACATACAAACATCATTTCACTGGTTAGTTATGTTATGCGTAACTTAAGCCTATGTTACCCATAACATACGAAATGTATTTTCCATCGTTTGATTGGAAAAAGAATTAGAAGGAAAATGCTTTCCCCTGATAGGTTAGTATTTGAAGACATTGTGGTACGTGTTATCTGACCAGTTTTGGTCAGTTCTTCTATCATTCAGCGTTGGGCGTTTACCTTGTACAGACGTTTTCAGATTTATTTTTTGTGTGATGGCGGAGGAAGAAAATCAAACTGCAGAAATCAACTCTACATTGAAACTAGTGTAAGGACAGCTTCAAGCTCGAAGGGAAGAGATTAACTTCTTGAGAAAAGACGTTAAAGGTAACAATTTGATAGTTTCGTTAGAAATGAAAAAAACTAAAAGAAAAATAACTTTTTCGGGAAGAACAAAAGTAATAAAATTCAGCACGGTTTCAATTTCGACATTGCCGACAACTGCGCCCAAATTTCCTGAGCCATTTCTATGAAGAAATTAAACTACGCCAACGAGTTAGCGCAAGGCGCACAGGAAAACCCCAGCAGAGAAATAAACTTCTCCGTACTGAGGACACGTCCGAAGGAGGTTGGGAGACGGTTCGCCAATATGAAGCTAATCGCGTTGCTAGCGACAGTGAAGACGAGTCCAAAATCAGTAAGGCCGAAAACAGAGCTCTGCGCAAAAAAAAGCGTGACTTTAAACCTACCAAAACTAATCGTGTTCCTATGGTTCCTAATCCTGCACACTTAACTAGATTCCAAACAAGCATGCCCGGGAACATTATCAGGGTATTTTGGCGGATGAAATTTTTCTTTTTAGTGCCTTTCCACAAGTCAACAAGAGAAGGAGTTGTTTCGCTTGTGGAGAGTTCAGCCATTTTCGGCAATTCTGTCCATAAACCAGTAATGCCGGTGGGAACCACGACAGGCGCAGCCTGAACACATCCCCAGTAGGAAATGAGAGGGACCATGATCCAATTAAAGATGAGTATGCTATTAATAGTTCTTTACACAGTGAATTTACACATATGAACAAGGACAAAAGGAAATTGTTATTAAAGACAGATTAAAAGATAACATCGAGTATTGGAAATGAATCGGAGCGAATGATTTCATTATATAAACACTCGTAAGTTGTTATGATACCAATCTTTTCTACTCCTCAAAATGCTGTTTTGAAAAACAATTTGTTTGCCAGGAAGGAATCTATTTGTGTTGCTGAAGCAATCAAGACTTTATTATTGAGGGGTTTGAGAAATGAACAGATGTTCCATATCTTGTCAATCCATTGACTGTAGCAACAAACGGCAGTAGAAAGAAAAGGCATATTTTAGATCTTAGACATGTTAATAAACATTTGTGAAAACAATCTGTAAAATATGAAGACTTGAGAACAGTTTTACCAATCACAATGGACATGGAAATTATTTGACCAACCGAACTAGCCACTTTCTTAATATGTGACCGTCTACATTTTCACTCTCTCTCAAAGTATTTATTGCTTTGTCAATTACATGTTTAAATTTGATCTGCATTTAGCTTATCATTTCATAAGCGATTTCCCAGATCACACTCAATTTTTGGGTTTTCGTGGATAGATGATGAAGGGAAACAAATGTTTTACCAGTTCTTAGTACTCCCTTTGGTTGAGTACAGCTGGGTATATTTTTGCAAGGTCACACGTCCTTTGATTGCAAAATGGAGAGGAGAGGGAAAGAAAGTACTCATGTATTTAGATGACGGTTTTGGATGTAGTCATAATTTAAGTAAGTGCACGATATTGGCAAATTCAGTCAAAGTTGATTTACTCAGCTCTGGTTTCGTTCCTAATACAGAAAAGTCGTGTTGGGTACCCGTTCAAATTTTAGAATTTTTTGGGTACATTTTTAAATTCAGAATTAAATCAAATTTACATTCCAAAATGACATAGTGACAAAGCAATAAATACTTTGAGAGATTGATAACGGCCTGGCAAGTCATAGACGGGTACATATTAATAACAGGACCCTACATACGTCCGAATCATTTTCCAGAATGGTTTACAGCTAGAAGTACATGTTATTCGGGGTATGAGGTTGAAACAATCAATGGGGTGGCTCATGGTATTTGGGGCTGTACAGAATGTACCAAGTCTTCTACATGGAGAGAATTAGTGGCAGTAAACAGGGTTCTAGTATCTCTAAAAGGTGTACTTGCTAATAACAATGTGAAGTGGTTCTCAGACAATCAAGGCACCTGTAGCATTGTCAAAAAGGTTCCATAAAACATGACTTGCAAGAAGTCACTATCCAAATATTCTCATTTTGTTTAGAAAACTCTATTGTATTAGAGATGGAATGGATTCATAGAGGGTTGAACGACCGTGCAGATTATTTGTCAAAAATATTCGACAGAGATGACTGGGGGATTTCACATCAGATTCTGGAAATAATTGTGTCTAAATGGGGTCAATTTGAAATAGACTGGTTCGCATCCAACCACAATGCACAATTATCTGTTTTTAGCTCTACTGATCAGAGATCAGCAGAGATTATGCCGTGGTGCGATGTCCGTCGTCCGTCTGTCTGTCTGTCCGTCCTTAAACTTTTTTTGTAGCGACTACTCCTCTGAAACTACTGAATGGATTTTCATGAAACTTTACAGAAATGTAAAGGCTCATGAAGTCTAGTTGATTCTTGCAAAATTTCATGTTGATGTGAAATCCAAGATGGCCGTCAAATCTAAAAATAGATTTTTAAAAAAACAAGTTTGTAGCGACTATTTCTTGAAAACTATAAGTGATATTGATATGCGTCTTTTCCTAAAATGATCATGATGTTGATCCTTGTCGAAAATTATTTTGATTCGACGTTAAACATGGCTGCCAACGGCCATCTTTGTTTACATGAGTTGTATAATGAAAATGTGTAGCGACTGCTGCTCTGGTACTAATTGACGGATTTTTATGAAACTTCACACGAATGTTGCTCTTGATGTCCAATTAATTCTAGCAAAACTTCAGGTCGGCCGGAAATTCAAGATGGCCGCCACGGCTAAAAATATATTTTCAAAAAACAAGTTTGTAGCGACTACTTCTTGAAAACTATAAGTGATACTGATATGGGACTTTTTCTAAAAATGATCAGCATGCCATGATGTTGGTCCTTGTCGAAAATCGTTTTGATTCGATGTTAAACATGGCTGTAAGCGGTCATCTTTGATTACATAGAGTTATCTTGTCAAAACTTGTAGCGACTACTCGACGGATTTTCATGAACTTCACAGGAATGTTGCTCCTGATGTCTAATTGATCTTAGAAAAGTTTCAGGTCGGCCGGAAATTCAAGATGGCCGCCATGGCTAAAAATAGATTTTCAAAATACAAGTTTGTAGCGACTACTTCTTGAAAACTGTAAGTGATACTTTTCTAAAATGATCAGTATGACATGATGTTGATCCTTGTCAAAAACTATCTTCGTTTACATAGAGATAAATAATGAAAACTTGTAGCGACTACTCCTCTGAAACTACTTGACGGATTTTCATGAAACTTCACACGAATGCTGATCTAGCTATCAAAAACCTATCAGTAGAGCTTCAAGGTCATTGACCTCTTGTTTATTCTAGGTTCTGGAATGATTCAAGTACATGAGTAGATGCATTTTCAGTAAAATGGGGAGGGAAATATGGTTTGTTTGTTCCGCCCCCATTTTTAGTTTCTCGAGTTATAAAGCAAATGACATGTGATAGAGTCACAGGCGTGTTACTTGTTCCATTATGGAAGTCAGCAAATTTCTGGTCTTTGTTGTGTTCTGATCAAGGGTTAATTAGGAATGTTCTAGGCAGCATAGATTTGCCTATTCAGAAACACTAGTATGTTCCAGGTAAAAATGGGAGTGGAATTTTTGGTAATGAAGATTTAAAATGCTTAATGTTGGCTTTATATTTAAAGTTTTAAATACATTTAAAAAAAAGTGTAATAGGCATGGCCTATGTAAATGATAAACAGATGTTGCTTAAATGCATGGTGCCTGTAAATGTACTGTTAAAGGCCTGGTTGATTTTATTATACTGTTATACAGATGTTTGTTATGCATAGTACCTAGCAATATATTGTTACAGCAGTGGCTGGATTCAGAATGATATACAGATGTTGCTTGATGCATGGTACCTGTACATTTGTTTCAAGAATGGCTGCCATCAAAAGGCCGTTATACAGATGTTGCTATATGCATGGTGCCTGTACATTTGTTTCAAGAATGGCTGCCATCAAAAGGCCGTTATACAGATGTTGCTTGATGCATGGTACCTGTACATTTGTTTCAAGAATGGCTGCCATCAAAAGGCCGTTATACAGATGTTGCTTGATGCATGGTACCTGTACATTTGTTTCAAGAATGGATGCCATCAAAAGGCCGTTATACAGATGTTGCTTGATGCATGGTACCTGTACATTTGTTTCAAGAATGGATGCCATCAAAAGGCCGTTATACAGATGTTGCTTGATGCATGGTACCTGTACATTTGTTTCAAGAATGGATGCCATCAAAAGGCCGTTATACAGATGTTGCTATATGCATGGTGCCTGTACATTTGTTTCAAGAATGGCTGCCATCAAAAGGCCGTTATACAGATGTTGCTATATGCATGGTACCTGTACATTTGTTTCAAGAATGGATGCCATCAAAAGGCCGTTATACAGATGTTGCTATATGCATGGTGCCTGTAAATAATTTGTTTGCGGTATGACTGCCTTCAAAATGCCGTTCTACAGATGTTGCTTAATGCATGGTGCCTGTAGCTGCATGTGTATTGTCTGTTTCAGAATGTTACACTGTCATTGCTTAGTGATTGCATTTTGTTAGTAGCAAAGCCATGAAAACTTTGTATATATATATATATATGCAATCTGATGTTGAAATGTGATTTTTAATATCGTTTAAAAAAATAAATCAGACTGCATTATTGACCAGTGTTTTCACATTTATTTGTTCAGTGTTATGCAGATGAGATTGATGAGTTACCTCCCTTGCTAGCTACTAAGGTGACCTTGATCCCCGAAATTCTAAAGGATGCCAGGGCAAAAAGTACCACAAAGTCATATTATGGAGGGTTTGAAAGGTGGAAAAAATGGGCCTTGAGCAATTTCTTGGGAGAAGAGGACATCTTACCACTAAAACCACTTCATTTTGCAATATATTTAGTATCGATTGTGCAATCGGCAAGTCCAGTGATTTCAGCTTTTTATAGTGTTAAATGGATTCATAACTCATATTACCTAAAGTCTCCTACAGATGTATTACTAGTAAAAAACATATTAGAAGTCTCTAAAAGGAAATAATCTAAAGGTTTTGTGAAAAATGAACCAGTTTCTATCACTATCTTGAATGATATGTATAACACGTTGTACATGGATGGAAATGTGAAAAATCAACGAATTATTTGTATGCAGGGTTTTTCGGAAGTGATGAATTATTAAACATTAAACGTTCAGATATCATATTTGATTCAACTCACATGAGCATATTTATAGAATCTAGTACAATAGATCAACATATAGATGGATCTTGGATAGTAATTTCAAAGACTGGAACTCACTTGTGTCCTGTTATCAAATTGAAACATGTTTTACTGTGGTCCAATATAGTGGATGAGTCAGATGCTTATTTATTCTTTAGGCTGGTCGCAAGGTTACAAGTTGAGAAACTTGGATAAACCAATTTCTTATACTGCACTAAGGGAGTTATTTATTAAAGCGTTCAAGGATCATGTTAATGATATCACAAAGTATGGGCTCCATTCATTACGTTCAGTAGGTGCCACAGCAACAGCTAACAATGGCATAAAAGACAGACTTTTTAAACGCCATGGGAGATTGCTTAGCGATAGAGCTAAAGACGGTTATATCAAAGATTGCATGAGCGAGTGACTCAGCGTTTCAATGAGTTTAAGTTTATAGTCGACAATGCATATTTAAGATGCACAATTTATTTCGCCAGTGTTTACAATCCCGTTCTTTAAATTAAGCTCGTCCAAGCACTCTATTCCAAATAATCAATTATGAATTTGTCATATTGTTGTTATATTTGTGTTGCAAATATGGTTTGGTCAGGGGAAATGTATTTTCCATCGTTTGATTGAAAATAATTAGATGGAAAATGCTTTCCACTGATTGGTCAGTATTTGAAAAGGTTATGACACGTGTTATCTGACCAGTGTTGGTCAGTATTTCTATCATTCAGCATTGGGCGTTTACCTTGTACACACGTTTATTTTTATGTTTTAAAAAAGGAAATGGATTGTTGACCTTATCCTAAGGATGACTGATATAAACACATATTAAGTCATACTTGTATATATAATAAGAATGTTCAATTTCTGTGTCAGTTTGATACATGTATCATCGGATATAGTTAGCATAATTTACAATTAGGAGTTTAGATTTACAGTGTACAAAAGTAGAGAAACAGCTAACATGGTTATTTCCAAATGACTATTTATCAGTTTGCGCAAGCGACTTCGTACTAGAAAGGCTGTAATACTTGACAAGTATTTGTTAGATTGGTGTGGTTCAGGATATCATTTTTAACAATGTTTTTCATAATTAATAAGACATTAATTTTGAAGTTTTGCATGTACACAGTGCAAATGGATGTTGTTGTTTTTCGATGTAACATTATATTTGAACATGTATATAATTTGATTGATGCATAAATGTCTTCAGCGTACGCTGGTCCAAGCGCTCTATTCCCAGCTCGTCCAAGCGCTCTATTCCAAATAATAAATTATGAATTTGCCATATTGTTGTTATATTTGTGTTACAAATATGGTTTGGTCAGGGGAACGTCATTTCATTGGATGCTTAAGTTACGCGTAACATAAGAACATCATTTCATTGGATGCTTAAGTTACGCGTAACATAAGAACATCATTTCATTGGATGCTTAAGTTACGCGTAATATAAGAACATCATTTCATTGGATGCTTCAGTTACGCGTAACGTAAGAAAATCATTTCATTGGCTGCTTAAATGACTCACTTAAAAGGACATACGGCAGATACGGCAATCTTGTGTTTTTGTAAAACTCCTGGCGTCTCGTTAGTTTTTCTACATAAATTTCATTTGTTCAATCATTAATATTAATTAATATGAATATTGTAAAGTAAATTGTTTAAATGGTTTATTAACTGTTGATTATATTGCACCAATTATATACTGAAAGGAAAAAGAAACGCGAAACGGGAATTTCCGCTATATATTGTATATACTGCACACTTAATTCCATATATATTCCAAGATGTTTTGTAAAAATAAAGTTAGTTAGAGAAAGGGCACACATGTGATGTTGTTTACGTTTTAATCACAGTACACGTTGTAACAAGAAATTCATAAATGTTGCAGTTCCTCTTTGAAAAATTGAGACAGTTCAGTACTGTATTTAACGTAAAGAGTTTGCAAAATTTTGTTTTCCTGAGTTTGCGCCAAACGTTTACTCGGTCAATAATGAAACTTTGCAGGACTACTATTTCTTAAGATCTTAAGTACCATTCGATTAACAGCAGCATATTGTACATACAATACAGAGCCCAAATTCCCGTGTCGCGTTTCTGTTTCCTTGCAGTATATATTCAAACATATTGTAGAATAACAAAGAAAAATTGAAAACTCAAACTTGTATTATTTATGCAAGAAAACTTAAAGTTAAAATGATACTGGACTAATAAATCGAGAGGCTAATGTTATTGCTTGATAAGAACTTGAAGATTGCCGTGTGTCCCTTTAACATCGGAACATGGCACGCCATAACCAACAGCCGTATTATAGCTTTGATAAAAACGGGGTCTAAACACAGGCAACCTGGACCAACACGATCACCGATGCACATGCACAGTGAAATTAACATGGCCAAGTGTAACAACCAAGGCCTACAACAACGAAGCAGAACGATACAAACTGTGGGCTAGGCAATAAATAAGTCCACGAGATGAAGAAGTAACACTACGCATAAGCGTAAGCAGATAACGTGTAAAGAAATCGTAGGTTTGTAGAATCTAAGGATAGATACAGTATAAAAAAAGAGAGATAGTAAAAGAGAGAAATATAGAGAAAGACAGACGGAGTAAGCATTACAATAGCACAAGTAGAAAATATGCGCCGTTAGCGTTTTGTTTCATTCTCTCTGGGGGGAAGCCATTACCTTCTCTTAAAACCTAAGTGGTGCAAATAAGCTTTAATATATATCGAAAGTTAAAAATAGCATAATTAAAAAAGCAAAAAACATTTTTTAACTCAAGAGTTTCATAGATCCACATACGCGGATCCAGGATTTTACCTCGAGGCGTGAGGAGAGAGTCTAACTTAGACCAAATGTAGGATCACAAACATGTAAAATGATTGCCTGTTCGAATCAGGTTTTTAGAAACACAACAGCTCACATTTAGGTTTCATAACTGTGTACAGTTATATAACTTTATTAAGTTACTTATATTTTTAAATGCCATGGGTTTAACATTAACAGTACATCACTTCGCAGTCAACAGCTCGGTCGGGTTACGGGAAACAAATCACTCTTTTATTTAGGCCTAATAACCAGATAACTGAATGCAGTTATAACTTTATAACTGCATTCAGTTATATAACTGCATCACGTTATTAAGTTAGTCATGGTAGAATTAGTTTGCATTTAATTCTAACATGACCTCCGCAGTCTTTCATATGCACAAAGAAGAGAGACAGCTGTATGTTATTCTACGATAAAATACAGCTGTTCCATTAATTCCCGGGTATATTTCATTCGTTGGAAACGCCGCGTTAAATGACGTCACTTGGTTAATTTACGTCACGAAGACAAACTCAACAGTAATGTTAATGAAATGTTAAAAACAACAAACGTGTCATGCTGCCAAACCATGCACACCCCCGATATAAACCCATCATATGCATCAGTACATATAACATGACTAAGCATCTTGAACAAGCTGAGAACTTTCGACGTCATATAGCACAAGCATGACGTAAGCAATGACTTAATTGTTTGTCACGTGACTTGAATTGAAACAAGTCAATTGCATGTATAGAAACGCAGAACTTTGCATACGGGGGCGCCCAATGGAACAGCCTGTAAACATAGCAGCCTGATAGCAGCCTGATTACCTTGACCTCCGAGATAATATATAGTGCCCCAACAATAGCGTAAACATAGGGGTTATTGTTGTGTTAGAATCGAAATAATAAATACGTATCTGTATTTTATCGGTGAATAAAATACAGTTAGTCGTTCGGATGCGATTAATTAAATCACTCGTGCTAACGCACTCGTGATGTAATTACTACGCATCCGAACTCCGAACTGTATTTTATTAACCGATAAAACACAGGTACATATTTA
Organism: Cyrtodaria siliqua; assembly: GCA_037043455.1. Lineage (NCBI taxonomy): Eukaryota > Metazoa > Mollusca > Bivalvia > Adapedonta > Hiatellidae > Cyrtodaria > Cyrtodaria siliqua. The sequence continues at coordinate 30,816 of JAWPHD010002153.1, forward strand.
TTATTTCTTAAATAAAAAACAAAATAGCGTAAACAGATAAATTATCAAAAATAAATATCATCAGGATCACGAACATGTAAGATGATTGCCTGTTCGAATCAGGTTTTTAAAAAATACAACAACTCAAATTAGACTTCATAACTATGTACAGTTATATAACTTTATTAAGCTACTTATATTGTTAAGTGCCATGGGTTTAACATTATCAGGGCATCACTCTGTAGTCAACATGGTCATGCAGCAGTACCTTTTTAAGTAATATAAATTATGTTTATTTGTAGAAAATAATGGCTTCCAGTGATTCACTATTCCCTTCCATATTTTTAAGTTACATAAAAAATAACTCAAATAAGTTATCAATGACTGCAGATCGAGGCTCAAACTCAAAACATACCAACTGGACAGGGAACTATTAGTATGATTAGCATATTAGAGTCCTACTCTTCTTTCTAAAAACTGGCTCGTAATACACTGAGAACTGCCTTGTCGATAAACATGATGAACATAGAACTACAGGTTATGCAGTATGTAGCCATTTAGTAAGCTTGGTACCCCATCAGCATGCTCAGAAACCAACGCAAGCATGTAACAGGGAGGAGGCGTGTACAAGGGATAGTCTTCGCCCTCCACCGTCCCCCTTTATTACTTCTCTATCATTTTGTTTACTATCTTGTTATTTTAAAAATCTCCCACACCCCACCACCTCATCTCCCTACTCCCGTCATTTTTTATTCCTTGTCTCCTGACCCCACCCCTTACCCTCTCCCACATATACCATGTACATTTAGCCATACCTCTCTGTCTCCGATGTAATTCATCTCATCTCTTTTTGAGGTTGTTCTCTCAATGTAAGGTGTTAAAACTGTTGCCATGGTTACAGGACATTCAAAAAATGTTTTTCACACAATTGACTTTCAATTAGTATTTAATATTTAACATCATTTGTTATTTATCATGTTTATTTAAACAAATAACATGTTGAACAGCTGTCCAGTATAATTTCATTTCCCAAAGTGCACGTACATGTTCATCATATAAAAACATGAACGATGAAGATGTTCACCGATAATTATACGAACAAGCCTGCACGAGTTATCTTAACTCATTTTTCAATTTTCCGACATTTAGCAGACAATAACTTAAACAAGTTACATTTTTCTTAGATCCGATCAACCTTCCAACACGATGCGTAGAAGTTTATCGGCGATGCGTACGAGCATTGTTGACTAACTTTATCAGGGAAAGGTACAATAAAACAGGAAAGAAATACGGCATTCGCCGAAAGAAATGGGAAAGGATATAAATATGTGTCTGAAATGACTCAAATTTGATCAATTTATTCAAGCGCATAAAAATAGGAAAATTATCACTCTCCGTCAAGTCAGCTTCCATGCGGTCAATGCTGCCGGTACTTCCCGTCCCGCTACATGCCTTGAGTACTAGCAATGACATAAACTACCGCGAATTTCAAAATAAACAACGATTTTCCGAGGATGTTCACTGCTACGAAATAATAACGTGTACAAGATATTTGGAGAATAACTTCAATCAGTTACACCCTGACTGGTTAGTATAATATCAGCCTAACAGTACATAGCCTAGAAAAAGAGAACATAGGCAACTTACGTAGCTAGTGTAATACCAGGGCATCAAATTGAAAAAAGTCAAACAGGACCCATCTGGAATCAGTATAAGGCCAGTATATCAGCATAGCACGTAAACTAGTAAACATATGCAACTAGTATAATACAAGTACACCAATACGTAGCATATAGCCAGAAAACATAGGAAGCATATCTTACTATACTCTTCTTAATCTTACTAGAGTATATCCAATATACCAGTATTAGAAGATTTAGAAAACTTAGGAAACATAAGTAACTAGTGTATTCATGCAAGTATAGCAACACATAACAAAGATAATATATGCAACTAGTGCAATAACAGTATTATTTATTAAAAAATAACGTCATTTCAAATTCTGAAAAATCCGTAAACGTCTTATTTCAAGCCAACATATTGTCTTTAAAGGAAATCCCGTGCAAGATACAAAATATAACAGGGATCGGTCCAATTACCTTTTCACAATAAGGCCATTATTTTTAATGATTCTTATTACGAACCATCAAGTCAGAGAACTGCTGTAGGAGGAGGGAAAAACAAATTTGGAAAATACATTTTTAATATCGCTCGAAAGGAAAAGAGAATGAAATGTTCGAATAAAACCCGAGAGGAGATGAAAAAGGCACAATAAACTACCGAATTCGCTATGGAAAAACAAAATTCGTCGTAGGAGCGTTCGTAAAACGAATTATCAAAAATTAATGGCCTAACTCAGTTTATTTAAAAAAAGAAAAAAGAAATTGCAGCAAGCTGCTGAAAAATGTTGGACAATTCTGAACATAATATTAATATTTCAGGGGTCAAGCTTTGGGAGAAGGAGAGTACAGCGAAGTGGGAAATTCACAATTATTTATATTGGTTTAATACAACTGAATGAATGATTTATATATGTTGTCAATTTTTATTTAAATATATGGTATATCTAGGCCTGTTGTTTCATTTCAAATTAAAGTGTTTTTTTAATTTCATGTTTTAATAATTTAATTTTGAGTGGTCATATTCAATATGCATATCGTTATCACAGAATTTAATATGAATGCCATTAACGGCTCATCAAACATTATGAGAGAGGGGAATGACACGTGTATAGGCCCATACACTTACTCTTACCGAAGTTTCTTTGTTTTCTACATGACATAATGTGAATTCTAGTGCATTCTAAAAACATTTGATTGCTAAATCCTATCTTAATGACCCCGTGCGAGGCCCTTAAATTCTGACAAGTATAGGCTAACATTTCTTGTCGAATTTTAGGTGTGTGATGGTTTTGGGTGGGATGATGGCCTCTGGTTTGACCTTGTTATTTGGGGATAAGCCAATTCAATCTGTAAGGTATGAACTAAATGTTGTTTAATGACTCATCAACACATTATTCGTTATTCGAGAGAGGAGATCACACACAGGAATCTGGAACCTGACATATTATAACGAATATATTCTTATATATAGTTCTTTAAACTAACGTGCTTGGAGGATAGACTCCAATATACAAAACCTCCCAATTTACGTCCCCATCCGACGGACGAGGCTAATGAAAAGCGTCTTGCTGAAGAACACAAAGACGAAACTCAGTGGCGATGGTGAGGCTTTACCCCGGGTTCAGCGGATTTCAAGTTCAGCGGTTGTCTATATAAATTATGAAGCGGTATTTAAAATATTCCTTTAAACATTTTAATGAAACTGAGACCAGACGCTCGTTTGCGCTCGCAATGATCTAGTGTGTGTTTGGATGACGGGGACTACAACTGTAAATAATTAAACCATTTGTGAGATACACACATCTTGTCAAATTGTCGTAACATTGTTATAACATATGAATTTGTAAGCGAATTGGGGGGCACCGCTTCTCGAAGCTTATTTCAGTATGTGATCTATGAATTTGTTTAATGTTCGGAGTCTCGCTTCGTGCGAATTGAAAATGTCAACTAAGGTTAGCTACGAAATTGAAGAACAGGACGAATCATGGCGTGTGGGCTTCGCTTCGCGAAGCTTACCACAATATTGCTGTTTTATTTAATGTTCGGGGCTTCGCTTCGGGCGAAGCTCAATACTTTGTAATTATTAATTTATCATGAATTACATAAGTTTACCCCGGACTACATGTACAGTAACATAGCTAGGGCCAAATGACAGCATAGGCCTATGGTTGGGGCGTGGAGGCATGATCCTCCGGACTTTTTATTTCATTTTAGAATGCATTAATTAGGTAAGTAAACTGTCACAGATGTGTATCTGAAAATACCCACATGCCCTTCCCCATTGCCAGACTGGCAAACATTGTAGACCAAAAGCAATTAGGCCTAGCACTTGTTCACGCACATGACCGTTGACGTCATGTTTACAATATCGCATGACGTCATGTTTAACGTATCGCATGACGTCATGTTTAACGTCAGTCGCTGATGCACCAGTTACCCCTACTCAAGTATTGACGTCACATGCTGCTTCTCACAAGAAAAAAGTAAGAAATTTACATTCATACGCTTATTGATGCAAGTCTGAATCCGCGTACCATACGCCGTTCTGAAAAGTATGGAGCAGTCCGGACGATGTAAACTCCGGACATGAAAAACGCGGTCGACATAATGTCGTAATTATAAATAATTTGGGGATTCGCTGCGCGAAGCTTAGTGATAATATAAATGTGTGTTGTTTAATTTTAATTAAGCTCTGTGGCTCGTTTGTCGAGCTTTGTTCGTCCGTATTGTTTTCACGACTTTCGCGAAAGTTGACTTTGTGGATTTTTTTGACTTTTTACGGTAATCGCCGCCATAACCGAAAAAGTGATTACTAGCGCCCGGCGAGAATTGTCCAAAAAACGCATCTGCGCTATCTTCACTTTAATTTCGACTATAAATTAACATTTGCTAATTATCATGACCTACAAACCAAGGTATTAACAATAAAACTTTAAACTTGGCTAATAGACCACATAAGCTCCAAGTTTTATTTGGTAGAATACACCGTAGAACAGTATAGACCGCACGGCGTAAAGGGAGGTAATCTCAAAAATGCAGATTCTGAATATAGATTTTTCTAAGAAATACAAACATTTATTTTAATTTTATATGTTATATGTAATAGATAAAGTCTGGACTCAACGAGTCGCTTTATTTTAATACCGAGATGGGCATAGCCCATAGAGGATTTTAAAAATCCAACGAGATGAGACAGACTCTACATGTGTTGTGGAGTGCGTGGTCAAGTGGTAGAGCGCCGAACTCAGAATCGAGAGGTCGTGGGTTCGATCCTCGCCGCGGCCACGTTATTTATCCTTGAGCAAGATAATTAATCCACATTGCTTAGTACTGGTTCTACCCAGGAAGCCATCGAGAGTGATTAATCTAAATTGCAATAACTTGTTTCGCAATCGATGTAAAATAAATAAGTTTAAACTAAACAAAACATGTTTTGTAGCATGGTGTGCTTAGTGACCCTGTGCGTAGATCTACTCTAAATAACGGAGGTAAGAGTAAGGTAAAGCGCCGCCCCATTGTTGATCATGAATTACACCTTTTGTTGCTATGCATTACGCGTAACTTAAGTAATCAATAAATGGCGTTCTTATGTTACGCTTAACTTAAGCACCCAATTAAGTGATATTCTTATGTTACGCGTAACTTAGGCTTAACGCGTAACCAAAGTATGTTACACGTAACTTAAGCAGCCAATGAAATGATGTTCTTATGTTACGCATAACATAAGCTTAAGTTACGTGTAACACAGGCTTATGTTACGCGTAACCACAGTTAATGTACCGTAAATGATGCCGTTCTGGCCGCCAGGGTAATAAGATCCTATGTTACACGTAACCAAAGTTAAGTTAGGCGTAACTTAAGCCTATGATACGCGTAACTTAAGAAAAACATTTCTTTGGCTGCTTAAGTTACGCGTAACATAAGAACATCATTTCATTGGCCGCTAAAGTTACGTGTAACATACTTTGGTTACACGTAACATCTTCAGCGTTATGACCCTGATGGCTATCCATAGAGGTTAGCCAATGGAGTAACGTCTTACATTATACCTGCATTAGAATATCCCTTTATTGTCTTGAGTATTTATAACCTGCCTATTTTTATTGTCTTGCGTATTGTCCTTTTGTCGTCTTGAATGTTTATAACCGACGTACTTTTATTGTCTTGAGTATTGTATTCAATATCGTTTTATTGTCTGACGTATTTATAATTAACGTCCTTTTATATGGTAGTGAGTACTTATATGCAATGCCCTTCTATTGTCTTGATTATTTATAATCAATGTATTTTTATGTCTTGAGTATTTATAATCAATGTCATTGCATTGTCTTGAGTATTTCTACAATGCCATATTATTGTTGAGAGTTTATACAATTTCTTTTAATTATCTTGAGTATTTATAATCAAAGATCTTTTACTGTCGAGTGTTTATTATCAATGCCTCTTTATTTTCTTGAATATTTATAAGCAGTGTCATTTGATTGTCTTGAGTATTTATACTATGTTCCTTTATTGTCATGAGTATGTCCGTTTAATGTCTTGGGTATTTAAAGTCAATGTCCTTGTATTGTCTTGAGTACATATTTATTTATCAATTTCCCTGCATTGTCGAGTATCTATAACCAATGTCCTTTTATTGTCTTGAGTATTTATAATCCACGTCCTTTTATTGTCTGGAGTATTTATTATCAATGTCCAATGAGTGTTTTGAGTATTTCTAATCAATGTGCTTTTATTGTCTTGGGTATTTATAGTCGATGTTTGTTTATTGTCTTGAGTATTTATAATCAACGTCCGTTCATTGTCTAGAGTGTTATAACGTCAATGTCCTTTTATTTTCTTGAGTATTTATAATAAATGACCTTTTATTGTCTAGAGTATGTATGATCAATGTCCTTTTATCGTTTTGAGTATTTATAATTCACGTCCTTTTATTGTCTTGAGTATTTATGATCAATATTCTTTTATTTTCTTGAGTATTTATGGTCACGTCCTTTTATTGTCGAGTATTTATTATCCACGTCCAATTAGTGTCTTCAGTATTTATAGTCAATGTCATTTAATTGTTTTAAGTATTTATACAATGCCCCTTTATTGTCTTCATATTTATAACCAATGTCCCTTTATTGTTTATAGTCTTTATTGTCAATGTCCTTTTATTTTCTTGAGCATTTATAATCAATGTCCCTTTTTTGTCTTGGGTATTTATAATCAATGTCCTTTTATTGTCTTGAATATTTATAATCAATGTCCATTTATTGTCTTCGGTATTTATAACCCGCATTTTATGGTCTTGAGTATTTACAATCAGTCATTTTATAGACTGAGTATTTAAACAATATCGTTTTATTGTCTTAATTATTGATACGATGTGATTCTATTGTCTTGAGTATGTATACAATGTCGATGTATTGCCTTCACTATTTATAATCAATGTCCGTTATACAGTCATTAGTGAAGATGGTCTTGAAAAACGTTAAATTAACCATCGTTACAAATCAATAATATAGTTAACAGGACATTTAGACAACTATGGTTTGTCAATTGCTAATTTATCCCATTTACTACATTGTCAAACGTCGCTTACGCACTTGCGTTGAGTGCATACGAGTGTGTATTCAACTATACAAGTTATAACAAGTAACAAAAAGTAGTTCCTTTAACAAGGTTAATAAGTGCAGCGTGTTTAGTGAGACATAATGCCGAATATGACCATCTCCTTAAATTACACTATACTTTGTTAAGTTATTGCCATCTTTATCGAAATAAATAAGCAAATCAAGGTAAGCAATATAGTGGGTTTACTGTTTTAACATAAGTTAAGTCATTGGCAAAGTCATTGGCAAAGTGTGTGCGCTACGATGTTTTACATGTACAAAACGTTTAGACAACCGTTGTTGTTTTTTCTCGATATCTTATTAGCGGACTACCTTGGTTGCAATATCTCCCTCAATCAAATTTAGTCACACACTTGAAAAAGAAATAGCGCATCACCAAATTTACCACACCTACCGCTTTACAAATTATATAAAAGAAACAGCCATCCACATTGTGACAACATACAGACACTCAATCTGTCAATTAAAGTCAAGAAACGTGTGGCTGGTCCGAGGCAATGTGGATATATGTCAAACACACACAAAAGTAAGGCTGCAGGCTGCATAGATAGGCCAAACGTATGTCAACATGAAGTGCATGCTAAAACTGTATATAATATATATATATATATATAGTAGAAAAAAACATCTTTCACAAACACTGGATCCAGAAAGGATACTAAATGATATACTAATTTGTTAACATACAATGTGGAAAATTATCATTTACAGTGCTATGAACAAAATAAAATAAAAAATCTTAGCTAGCCTGTATACTTTACGCCTTCTTCGGGAGTACAAAGACATAAAACATTTTCAAGAAAATCATCTAAACAACGATTGCAATGAAAACAAATCTAGAAAAAAATGTACAAATGATTATAAAGATATGATTCATATGTTCTGATATTGGAAGAAAATGCCCGCAAAAGGGGCACATTGAGATTTACAATAAATAAATAATAATAGCGTAATTATATAACGCTATAAACGCCGAGATATATACATAGCTGGCATAGCGTGATATTTTTCAGTATTTCAAGTTCTTTTCAGACACATGAAACTTAACATAAAAAAAACACAACTTTTCTACAAAGCCTCAGTTTTGAATTTCAACCCTACATATTCTATAGGAATTAGGCATGGTCTCAGGGATGATAGAAATATTTCTGAAACTCTATTTAAACCATTCATAACAGAAATTTAAAATGAAAAAATATTTAAAGAAGGAAGAAATCATCTTAAAAGATTAAATAATCCATAATTGTATTGTGTATTGTTTGTGTTATATTGCATATTGCACGTGTGTATTTGTTATGGTAACCATTGATTCCAAGATATCGCTCACACACACGCACGCATGCACGCACACACGCATACAAGCACACACACACACACACACGCACACACACACACACACACACACACACGTACTGTACGCTTGTGTGAACCGCTTTAATAATAACACAAATCGTCAATTGTTTCTTTTACAATTATAATGTATACTGTTGGTGAATTCGGAGTGACTGTGCATAATCATAGTTTTAAGCATTTTATACATCCTAGAACCTGGTTTAAACCCCATGTGGCCCCTTTCTGCCACTGACCGTTCCCAAGGTTCCGATTGCCAACCCTTTTATGTTCATGGTGTTGCATAATTTGCATTTTCCTTGTAATTGTCGTTTGTTTTGTGTGCGTGGTTTTAATTGACTGTGTTCTGTGAATGCTTCATTTCCTGTTTGACTCGTATACCTACTGCTAGTTAAAGAAAACTTAGCATTTGAATCTTACTTTAATATTATTATCTCTAGGAGCTTACAGGGGCGTAGCTCGGCCGTTTTTGAGGATACGCCCGTATATTGGGGTGCAAGGGGCGGTTGGTGGGGGGTCGGGGGGCGAAGCCTCCCGGAAGCCCTAAGCATCCGCACGTTGCTTTTGACGATTTTGGGCTGAAAATGATGGCTTTTTTGGATTGATAAATAAATTATATAGTTGCGAAAAATGAATATCTTAGATTGAAATTTCCATTTTATGGCATCTGTTTTGATAACTTTGATATTTATATGTTTATACATTTTTAATGATGGATCTGACCCTAGTCAGGCTTCAGTTTTTATTGCATTTTTGGGGCACTATGTTTTCTCATTTTTTTCCAAGAGGCGTACGCCCGGGCGTACGGGTGTATGCCTGGCTACGCGCCTAGCTTACGAACATCTCTATCAATTACGCATTCATTCTGGTCGATTCGGCAGAAAAAGAATTGAAAGAAATAATCGTGTATGTCAGCTTTGTGTTACAAATGAAGTAGAAGACGAGTATCATTTTGTGTTTATAATTCCCTTGTATTCAGATTTAAGAACAGTGTATTTAAAGCGTTTCTATAGACATAGACCTAGTATGTATAAAGTTACGCTTCTCCTTCAAAGTAATAACAAATCAGAAATACTTATGCTCAGCAAATTTATCAATAAAGCATTTTTGCTTCGTATAAATCGTTTAACAATAATAATACTTAATAGCGACCTAACTTATTTTTAAAGAAAATTAGATTTTCTGGGCGGAGGGATATTCCCTACTGTATATTGTGATTAGTGTCAGTTCCTCTAAGACTGAAATTGCTAATAGGAGTGCATCCAATATGTATTATACCTCTGAATTTGTATTTATTTGTATTTATTTGATTCAATTTATTTTGAATGTAGTAATACACCATAACTATTCACGTGTAGATTAAATGTATGTATATGCTTTTGTGTATCACGAAACACTGTAAAGTTTAAGTGAATAAAGAATATGTTCTGTTCTGTTCTATTAAATATGTAAAGCCGGAGATTTAATGAGAGACGACTACGTTTCATCTTTCAGATACAATCCTATAAGGGATAAAGTACATTCCATCTTATTCACGGCTGGAATGTTTAGGAAACGGTCGTTTTTTATAACGAATTAATTAATTCGTCTGTTTTTTTACGGATGTCTCCGATGGCCAACTGTACAATTATGTCATGTTTCGTCACACGGTTTATATACTGGCCTTCAGGAAGGTGACTGTCAACATAATTCACGTCATACAAAAGTATTTACAGTATCACTTAACTTATTCACCGAAATATAAATCATGCTTATACAGATGTAGAGTTATACTTTTGACTGGCGTAGCATTAATTTGCAATATAAATGTGACATCAGGGAGCCGTGCTATTTTAGTCCAACAATGTCACTTTTATTACCACGCCACGGAACCACATGTGAAGGAGTTAAATTGTGAATAACAACTTATATCGCTTTTAACGTACGATTTCATTACACTTGAAGCTGGTATTTATTTAACTAAGCCTCTAAATTTAGTTCGTTTCATTTTTATATGTATTTACTCGCTCGTCAGTTATTATACTATATAAATAGTGCATCGCATTGTGGGAGACAGTGTTGACTAAAGGGGAAAAAATTGTTGTTTTTTTTGTAACTTTTCATTGTTTTCTATGCCTAACAGTGTTATTCATGGTGGACCTGATTTCAACAAAATACCTTAGTTGGACTTGATGAATCCAACATCTGTTATTTTTTATGTATATTAAGATTCCCACTTTGTGTATAAGTTCTCCATTTACTCCATTAGTGCACACTATTGTTTCTCTCTTTTATAATGTCACTTTATATGTTTTTCATTGAGTTTCTATGTTAAACATGACTAAAGGAAAATAATGTCGACCACGGCGAACCGTGGCGAAGCCGTGGTCGACATTACTTTTCTGAAGATTGAAAAATATCCCCTGTCACCCTCACTGGGATGCACTATATTTTATCGAAACAAAATGCTTTAGGGTAAAATTAAATAGATCTATGCCATTCACGTTATATAGCGACAAGCCAGCATGTATTGTGAACAACATTATGAACAACATTGCTCTTATCAAAAACTGATTATTGGACATAAAGCGGTCAGAAACCAATGCCATTTAGAAAGTAGATATAACAGTCGAACATGAAATGTAACACAGCCAATCAAAAACACGCACAGAAACAATCAGTATATACATCTATACATACTTTTCAGTACAACATAATGCATTCATTCGCTGCCTTCGCTGCCGGAACGGCAGCGACTAATATATTGTTTTAGTAATTGCGCATGGTAAGGTAGTAATGAATAGTTTCTTTGAGTTTTTTCACTCTTATAATTACACATGGTAGCAATGAACAGTTTATCTGTGTTGTAATGCACGCTAACGCAAACGCATCCCATACATGTGAGTAATTGTATTTCTGTGCTGATGTGTACTTTAGCACGTCTTGCTACAAAGGTGAATATGTAATCAATTTGTACGACATGTCAAGGATTCGCACACCTTGCTTAAAAATGTTTGGTAGCACAAATTGGGAAGAAAGTGTCTGGTAAAAAAACGGTCATTACGTGTTTACGTCTCCGTGACAACTCTTTTTTTTAATATTGTTTTAACACCCGTGACTTGGTCTGTTAATCGGTTAAAATTTGTTCCCAGTTCCTACCCAGAAATAATGCTATTTTCTCTCGGTAGCTATTTTACGGTTGCGTAAAACCTTGCTTGTATAGCAATAATATAGTTATTCACAAACAACCTGTATATGGTTAATACTCTCCTGCAACAACATATTCATTCGATGACTTCATTACGAGATTCGTTAGTGCATTCGCAAACTCATTATAAAGCATAGTATATTATAAATAAATAAATAAGTATAGCTATAATTCAGTTGCAACATTAAGATGAATTTTATTTTATAATTCGACTCAAGTGAAGTAACACGACAAATCTTTTTTCAAACCAGACATAAATAAAGGTCATGATAATGCTCTATGACGTGTCAGTTCTGATAATTTATCGAGTTTAGTCTATTTTCATTTTGTTTTTATATTGAAATACGGTACATGTAGTATCTCTCATTACAATCAATCAGTTCAGAGATGTGGACATTCGTCGTCGTCGTCTTCTTCTTCTTCTTCTGCTTCTTCTTCATCTTCTTCTTCTTCTTCTTCTTCTTCTTCTTCTTCTTCTTCTTCTTCTTCTTCTTTTACTTCTTCTTTTCACTTAATTATCTTCTTTTTCTTTCCAATTAATCAATATATTTGATTTAACAAACCTTAAACAGATAAGGAGGGCCGCCCGGTTAACATCCTCTTCTATAAACGAAGAGAACGCGAATTAAATCACTTGCTTATTGTCAAACCATGTATGTCCTAGTTGGATCGAACCAATCAACAAGAGTATGTATACGTGTTTGTGTGTGTGTGTGTGTGTGTGACACAATTCCAGACTCAGATACAAAGCTACTGACACTGAGCCGACCAAGCGTCAAGCAAGTGAGCTACTAGTACCATTTTTTATCAAATATGACGCGGCCGGGGATTGAATCACGACCTAATGCAAACGATGCAGACGCTATACTATTACACAACCAGTGCGATCATGATCTGCGGTAAAAAAAACTACTAGAACCAGACTAACGCAAAATGTTATGTAGCATGGCACTTAAGAGCATTATTATGACATAAAATCGATTTAAGCTAACCAGGTGGTTATATAGCCTACTGACCGTTCCCAAACGGTAACACTGTATTCACCACTCTTTGTATTGTGCATTGCCCTTTTTGTTGTATATTTAATTTGCTATGTGTTTGTGGTGCAGTGCGGATATACGGTACCAGTGCGTTAAAAGATGTATTTTATCATCGTTTCTCATTTATATGCCGAGATAGCAAAGATAATTTTTATATGTCACGATACTAATTGCTTTTGCCTTCTTGTTTGTCTGTTTGCGTGTTTGTTTCTGTGTTTTGTGGTTGACTGTCCTCCTTGAATGCTACTTTCCCTGTCCGATCTTTTTATATTTCTTTTAACTTGAACCAAAATACGCGGGCTTAAAAGTCGTCTTAATAGCTGAAATAGTATCAATATGTCCCAATAAGATGTATACCTTTACATTTCGCTTCATCCAATTACATGTGTCAATATAAAAACATTCTGAGCTATCATAATTGAAAATTGATATCATTTTACACACAACAAAGTAAAGTATCTGTATTTATAAGTTCTTATTATTAATGCATTGCCTTTTCACTGCATACCCTACTACACAAATGAGAAAAAATTATCCTACAGAAACCACAGCTATCAAACGCTATGGCACCGTAGGTCCGCCCTACAACATAAAACCGAAATATGAGCATATTTAAAATGTCTAAGAAAAGGACAACACATAACATAAAGCGTGGTGAAGACAGGGTCACCGACTTGGAACGGTCAATAGGCAATAAGGTCTATAGATTAGCTTGAATCGATTTGTTTGTGTACACAACCTCGCTATCACCCTGTTATCAACGCCAAATTGATAAAAAAGTGTAAATAAAAGTACATCCCATCAAAAAGGAAATCCTTAACAATAAATCCAACATGTGTGTTGCAAGTCATTCACATTTTGTAGATAACACTAGTAGATTAAAAACAAAGCATGATTTCAACTTGCAGGAATAAATATACCTTTCTAAAGATAGGCAACAACATATATAAAATATTGTTATCATGTGGAAGCTTAGGGGACAAAATGATTGTATACCAACATATGTGTCTAAGCGTGTTATGTTATACTCCTGAAGATAATTCATGATTTTTAAAACAAATGTAAAAAAGTCAGTGTATACTTGTTACAACTAGTCAATTGTGTCAGACATTCCATATGACTGTAAATGAAAATCTTACATGCGTGACTTAGTAACTGTATTAATAAATTTCTAATCAACGAGTTAGAATAGAGGGTACGATGCTCTCCCGAGTATCATACTTTGTTCACACATACGACGTGGAAGTGTCTAGGTATTCCAATAAGAGAATGGTTGTAAAGTTATTATCTCAAAGAATCGTTTAACCCTTGCAGGCGTTCCAAAACATACTGTCAGAATTAATACAGCAATACACACAAACTTTTTCATATAAACTTATAGTATAACCTCTTTATAAAGCATTATATAGAGTTTAATAACCAGTGTTTTTGAGATACGGGAAATATCTCCCGAGGTAGAGAAATGGCCCCGATATAAGAATGAGTGCGGGGGCCCCGATATAAGAATGAGTGCGGAGAACGAGTTCTTATATCGGGGCCATTTCTCTACCGAGGGAGCTATTTTCAGTATCTCAAAAACACTGGTTATTAAACTATATATTACATAATTTAAAATGATATTTTATTAATATTTCTAATGATTCACGCCTTTTTACACCAGTTTGCACGAGAACGCCAAGACGACGTTACGTCATCCAAGACGACGTTACGTCATACAAACAAAACAAGTGGAAACGGAACTCTTCGTTAATTTCCGTAATCGTTATTTCCTATTGGCGGAATCGGACGAAGACGTCCGTAAAACAATCCGAACGTCATTTGGCATTCCCGCCACTGACGGAAAAGGCCGAGCAAACGAGTAGATATAGCTTTTCTATTCCCAGTATTTCCTATACAAATCACAGACAAATATGTAATATAAAGATATATGCTGCTATCCACTATTGCTTTATAGGGTTGCATCTGGGTCAAAGTTACACGGTTAATATCTATGCTATATTGTTCCTCACATTCAACAGTAAACTATCATGTATCCCCCAATTCTACTTCTTCACCTGTAATGGGATCCACCATCAAACCACCGTTTTTTTTTCTTGCATTGCTCACTTTTCGAGCGCGGATCATCTTCATCTTCCCAACGCCGTTCTTGGAATTACCCATCTTTAATGTTGGCTTCATCCTCATCCAACCTCTTGATTTGGTGGCCGGAACAATTGCAGCGTTGTTAGTATTTCTTGCATCCATAGTTTGATCTATCATCAACCCCCGTACAGAGTTGATGGCGTTTCTCACATTTAAAAGTTGACCGATGACAGGGTTGTACGTATTGCCTGCATTCAGAGCAAGGTCTCCCACCATCCCCAGTGCAGAGTTCATGGCATTTCTCGCATTTAAAGCTGGACCGATTGCAGTGTTTTCAGTATTGCCTGTATTCGGAGCGCGAACTCCCACCTCCAGTGCAGATTTGATGGCATTTCTCGCATTTAAAGCTGGATCGATTGCAGCATTGTCAGTATTGCCTGCATTCGGAACGCGATCTCTGACCATCTTCCCTGCAGAGTTGATGGCATTTCTCGGATTTAAAGCTGGGCCTACTGCAGCGTTGTAAGTACTGCCGGCATTCGGAGTGCGATCTGTCATCAACTCGCGTACAGCGCCGATCTTGGAATTACCCATCTTTAAGGTTGGCTTCATCATCATCCAACCTCTGGATTTGGTGGCAGTTTTCGTTTTTAAAGCCGGAACAATTGCAGCGTTGTTAGTATTTCTTGCATGCGGAGTGTGACCTATCATCAACCCCCGTACAGAGTTAATGGCATTTCTCACATTTAACAATGGACCGATAGCAGTGTTGTAATTATTGCCTGCATTCGGAGTGTAATCTATCACCATCTTTCCTGCAGATTTAATGGCAGTTCTTGCATTTAAAGCTGGGCCGATTGCAGTGTTTTCAGTATTGCCTGTAGTCGGAGCGCGATCTCCCACCATCTCCAGTGAAGATTTGATGACATTTCTTGCATTTAAAGCTCGAGCGATTGCAGTGTTGTAAGGATAGCCTGCATTTAGAGTGTGGTCTATCACCGTTCTCCCTGCAGAATTGATGGCATTTCTCTCATTTAAAGATGGACCGATAGCAGTGTTTTCAGTATTGCCTGTATTCGAAGCGCGATCTCCTACCATCTCCGTTGAAGATTTGATGGCATTTCCCGCATTTAAGGCTGGAAGGATGGCAGTGTTGTAAGTATTGCCTGCATTCGGAGTGTAGTCTATCACCGTCCCCCCTGCAGAATTGATGGCATTTCTCTCATTTAAAGCTGGACTGATAGCAGTGTTTTCAGTATTGCCTGTATTCGGAGCGCGATCTCCCACCATCTCCAGTGAACGTTTGATGGCATTTCTCGTATTTAAAGCGGGTCTGATAGCAGTGTTTTCAGTATTGCCTGTATTTGGAGTGAGGTCTCTCACCGTCCCCCATGCATAATTGATGGCATTTCTCTCATTTAAAGCTGGACTGATAGCATTGTTTTCAGTATTGTCTGTATTTGGAGCGCGATCTATCACCGTCCTCCCAGCAGAGTTTGCGACATAGTTCCCATTTAAAGCTGGACCGATCGCAGCGTTGTAAGTATTGCCTGCATTTAGAGTGTGGTCTATCACCGTTCCCACTGCAGAATTGATGGCCTTTCTCTCATTTAAAGATGGACCGATAGCAGTGTTTTCAGTATTGCCTGTATTCGGAGCGCGATCTCCTACCATCTCCGTTGAAGATTTAATGGCATTTCTCGCATTTAAAGCTGGAGGGATTGCAGTGTTGTAAGGATTGCCTGTATTCGGAGTGTAGTTTATCTCCGTCCCCCCTGCAGAATTGATGGCATTTCTCTCATTTAAAGCTGGACTGATAGCAGTGTTTTCAGTATTGCCTGAATTCTGAGCGCGATCTTCCGGTGAAGATTTGATGGCATTTCTCGCATTTAAAGCTGGAGGGATGGCAGTGTTGTAAGGATTGCCTGCATTCGGAGTGTAGTCTATCACCGTCCCCCCTGCAGAATTGATGGCATTTCTCTCATTTAAAGTTGGACTGATAGCAGTGTTTTCAGCATTGCCTGTATTCGGAGCGCGATCTCCCACCATCTCCAGTGAAGGTTTGATGGCATTTCTCGAATTTAAAGCCGGTCTGATAGCAGTGTTTTCAGTATTACCTGTATTTGGAGTAAGGTCTCTCACCGTCCCCCATGCAGGATTGATGGCATTTCTTTCATTTAAAGCTGGACTGATAGCGGTGTTTTCAGTATTGTCTGTATTTGGAGCGCGATCTATCACCGTCCTCCCAGCAGAGTTTGCGACATAGTTCCCATTTAAAGCTGGACCGATCGCAGCGTTGTAAGGATTGCCTGCATTTAGAGTGTGGTCTATCACCGTTCCCACTGCAGAATTGATGGCCTTTCTCTCATTTAAAGATGGACCGATAGCAGTGTTTTCAGTATTGCCTGTATTCGGAGCGCGATCTCCTACTATCTCCGTTGAAGATTTAATGGCATTTCTCGCATTTAAAGCTGGAGGGATTGCAGTGTTGTAAGGATTGCCTGTATTCGGAGTGTAGTCTATCTCCCTCCCCCCTGCAGAATTGATGGCATTTCTCTCATTTAAAGCTGGACTGATAGCAGTGTTTTCAGTATTGCCTGTATTCGGAGCGCGATCTTCCGGTGAAGATTTGATGGCATTTCTCGCATTTAAAGCTGGAGGGATGGCAGTGTTGTAAGGATTGCCTGCATTCGGAGTGTAGTCTATCACCGTCCCCCCTGCAGAATTGATGGCATTTCTCTCATTTAAAGCTGGACTGATAGCAGTGTTTTCAGCATTGCCTGTATTCGGAGCGCGATCTCCCACCATCTCCAGTGAAGGTTTGATGGCATTTCTCGAATTTAAAGCCGGTCTGATAGCAGTGTTTTCAGTATTACCTGTATTTGGAGTGAGGTCTCTCACCGTCCCCCATGCAGGATTGATGGCATTTCTTTCATTTAAAGCTGGACTGATAGCGGTGTTTTCAGTATTGTCTGTATTTGGAGCGCGATCTATCACCGACCTCCCAGCAGAGTTTGCGACATAGTTCCCATTTAAAGCTGGACCGATCGCAGCGTTGTGAGTATTGCCTGCATTCGGATTCCGATCTATCAACGTCCCCGCGGCAGAGTATGTGGCAATTATCTCATTTAAAACAGGAACGACTACCGCGTTGTCAGTAATCCGTGCATTTTGAGTGGGATCTCTCATCATCCCCGGTCCAGAGTTTGTGGCAGTTCTCGCATTTAAAGCTGGACCGATCGCAGCGTTGTTAGTATTGCCTGCATTTGGAGTTCGATCTATCACCGTCCCCGCGTCAGAGTTTGTGGCATTTCTCTCATTTAAAACTGGAATCATTGCAGCGTTGTTAGAATTGCCTGCATTTGGAGTGCGGTTTATCGCCTTCTTCCTTCTTGCAGATTTGGTGGCTTTTCTCGCATTTAAATCTGGACTGATTGCAGTGTTGTTAGTAATGCCGACATTCGGATTGCGATCTATCACCATCCCCCCTGCAGAGCTTGTGGCATTTCTCTCATTTAAAGCTGGAATCATTGCAGCGTTGTTAGAATTGCCTGCATTCGGATTGCGATCTATCACCATCCCCGCGTCAGAGTTTGTGGCATTTCTCTCATTTAAAACTGGAATCATTGCAGCGTTGTTAGAATTGCCTGCATTTGGAGTGCGGTTTATCGCCTTCTTCCTTCTTGCAGATTTGGTGGCTTTTCTCGCATTTAAATCTGGACTGATCGCAGCGTTGTTAGTATTGCCTGCATTCGGATTGCGATCTATCACCGTTCCCTCGGCAGAGTTTGTGGTATTTCTCTCATTTGATACTGGAATCATTGCAGCGTTGTTAGTATTGCCTGCATTTGGAGTGCGATCTATTACCGTCTCCGCGTCATAGTTTGTGGCATTTCTCTCATTTATAACTGGAATCCATGCAGCGTTGTTAGTATTGCCTGCATTTGGAGTGCGTTCTAACACCGTCCCCTCGGCAGAGTTTGTGACATTTTTCTCATTTAAAACTGGAATCATTGCAGCGTTGTTAGTATTGCCTGTATTTGGAGTGCGATCTATCACCGTCCCCGCGTCAGAGTTTGTTGCATTTCTCTCATTTAAAACTGGAATCGTTGCAGCGTTGTTAGTATTGCCTGCATTTAAAGTGCGATTTTTTTTCTTCTTCCGCCTCTTCCTCTTCTTCCTCCTCTTTGCAGATTTGGTTGATTTTCTTGCATTTAAAGCCGGACTGATTGCAGTAGTGTTTGTATTGCCTGCATTCGGATTGCGATCGATGACCATCCCCCCTGCAGAGCTTGTGGCATTTCTCGGATTTATTCTGGGAACCATCATCATATCTTTCGTGGGAATAATTTTACCGACACTTTTCTTAGCATGTAATCCTGGTTCCACCATCATTCCACCTGATACTGATTTGCCGACATTGAAAAGTAAAAAGAGAAAAATATATGATTCTCCAAAATTCTATCATATCATACATTTATACATTTATATGGAATGAGATGGCGTCCAGTAAGTACTTTTTTTAGCTCAACTGATCAGAGATCAGCGGAGCTTATGCCGTGGTGCGGTGTCCGTCGTCCGTCCGTCCGTCTGTCCGTCTGTCCGTCTGTCTGTCCGTAAACTTTTATTTGTAGCGACTTCACAGCTGAAACTACTGGATGGATATTCATGAAACTTTACAGAAATGTTGCCCATAAAGTCTAGTTGATCCTAGCAAAAATTCATGTTGATGTGAAATCCAAGATGGCCGCCAAAGCTAAAAATAGAGTTTTAAAATACAAGTTTGTAGCGACTTCTTCTTGAAAACTATAAGTGATATTGATATGGGACTTTTTCTAAAATGATCAGCATGACATGATGTTGATCCTAGTCAAAAATCGTTTTGATTCAACGTTAAACATGGCTGCCAGCGGCCATCTTTGTTTACATAGAGTTATATAGTAAAAACTTGTAGCGACTACTTCTCTGAAACTACTTGGCGGATTGTCATGAAACTTTACAGGAATGTTGCTCTTGATGTCTAATTGATCCTAGAAAAATTTCAGGTCGGCCGGAAATTCAAGATGGCCGTCACAGCTAAAAATAGATTTTTAAAAAATAAGTTTGTAGCGACTACTTCTTGAAAACTATAAGTGATATTGATATGGGACTTTTTCTAAAATGATCAGCATTACATGATGTTGATCCTAGTCAAAAATCGTTTTGATTCAACGTTAAACATGGCTGCCAGCGGCCATCTTTGTTTACATAGAGTTATATAGTAAAAACTTGTAGCGACTACTCCTCTGAAACTACTTGGCGGATTGTCATGAAACTTTACAGGAATGTTGCTCTTGATGTCTAATTGATCCTATCAAAATTTCAGGTCGGCCGGAAATTCAAGATGGCCGTCACAGCTAAAAATAGATTTTTAAAAAATAAGTTTGTAGCGACTACTTCTTGAAAACTATAAGTGATATTGATATGGGACTTTTTCTAAAATGATCAGCATGACATGATGTAGATCCTTGTGGAAAATTATTTTGATTCGACGTTAAACATGGCTGCCAGTGGCCATCTTTGGTTACATAGAGTTATATAGTAAAAACTTGTAGCGACTACTCCTCTGAAACTACTTGACGGATGTTCATGAAACTTCACAGGAATGTTGCTCTTGATGTCTAGTTGATCCTAGAAAAATTTCAGGTAGGCCGGAAATTCAAGATGGCCGCCACAGCTAAAAATAGATTTAAAATAAATAAATTTGTAGCGACTACTTCCCAAAAACAATAAGAGATATTGATATGGGACTTTTTCTAAAATGATCAGTATGACATGATGTTGGTCCTTATCGAAAATCGTTTTGATTTGACCTTAAACATGGCTGCTTTGTTTACATAGAGTTATATAATGAAAACTTGTAGCGACTACTTCTTTGAAACTACCTGACGGATTTTCATGAAACTTTACAGGAATGTTGCTCTTAATGTCTTATTGATCTTAGCAAAATTTCAGGTCGGCCTGAAATTTAAGATGGCCGCCACGGTTAAAAATAGATTTTCAAAAAACAAGTCTGTAGCGACTACTTCCTGAAATCAAAATCAATCAGTAGAGCTTCAAGGTCATTGACCTCTTGTTTATGAATATATTTGTTTTATTTGTTTTATTACATTCAATCTTCTATAGTCATACAGAACTGTGATTCATTTGCAAAAAGTGTTATTAATGTTGTGTAATTTGAGATAGAAACAAGAAATAGTTAAAATCCGGTAGTTTCTGAGTATGCATACAATCTTAATTTACCTGCTTTCATGAGGTCCTCGACATTGCCGGTCATACCGACGGCGTCGGCGTTCAGGTGCACGTGCATGCTGAGATTCAGACCATTGGCGTTTATGTTCATGTTGAGTCCGTAGTTATTGTTGTTATTGTTGTTGTTGTTATTGTTGTTGTTGTTATTATTATTGTTATTGTTGTTATTGTTAGTATTGTAGTGTTCGACTCCGGGAAACAGTATTGTTGGTATAGCATGGTGTAACGCTTGAGTTATAGCATTGGTGGTAGACATCATGTTGAACCCTGTATTGCCATTCAGATTGTACATGCGTAATGCTTTCACATTCATTCCAGGATCAATGTTCATTACATCCTTCAAGCCATTGTTGTTGTTATTATTGTTGTTGTTATTGCTGTTCGTTCCAGTATCGTCATACATTAAGGGAATGGCAAACATAAAAGGAAAAGCAACGGCGTAACGGTTGCCTATCTTGACGATGTCACCATTGACTATATTTCTTTTTGCCATATTTGCTATATTGGCAAAACTTGCCATGTTACCAGCGTGTATGTTCATCCTGGCGGCTGTCATACGCTCGGTGTTCAACGCTGATGTAGCTTTTATGGCAGACGCACGGCTCATAGCTGCTGCTGCGACACGTGCCATGTATGGAAAATAACTTACCATGTGATCTGAAAAATTAAGTATTTATTGAGATTAGCATGATTAGTATATATATAAGGAGAAATATTTGTGAACTACCAAGGACAGACAACCTTTGTACGAACTACGGGAGGGCGCCTAGCTATATATATATATACAAATAATACAGATTTTTCAAAACAAAGCATGTTTAATCATTATCAAAATTGTTTTAAGATGAAGAAACCTACTTTAAAGTTGGCAACATGTTATATTAACACTATCTTACTTTTCTTTCCTTTCATTTAATTCATGTAGTTTATTCATTTTGGTTGATAATGACGGAATAATTGTCGCCAAACAAGCGTCCTAAATAGTATTTAATAATGACGGTATTGTATTCATTTTTTAAGATGCATTATTGCACACTGTGACTCGGAATATACATATACCATTGGTACAGAATAGAGTTTAATTAAACCAGCCAGACCAAACCCCCAAAACTGAGGCGTCAACTTAAGAGTTACTCAATATGATTATACATTTATTGATTGTACGTTCTCAAATAGTTTGTTTTCTATATTATTTTCGAATATGTGGTTCCACAACTCCACGTTTTAAAAGTATTGTTTAATCACCCTTTGAACATGTCCGTCTTTTGACTGTTACTTGTGATACGCCGGTTTAAACCCCCAGTGGCCTTTGTTGCCACTGACCGTTCCAAGGCGGTAGCCCTATTGTCAACCCTTTTGTGTTTGTGATGTCGTTTGCATTTCTTATTACTTTTGCCTTCTCGTTTGTCTGTTTGCGTGTCTGTTTGCGTGTTTGTTTTTGTGTTTTGTGGTTGACTGTCGTCCTTGAATGCTGCTTTCTCTGTCCGATATTTTTATCTTTCTTTATAACTTCTACTCGCAACTAAATTCCATTTTTCCCGTTTTGGGCAAAGTATTTTGTTAGAAACTGTGTCCATATGGCGCTGGCCATGTATTGGTATGAAAGTACCACACTGTAGTTTCAAGTCCATCGTCATATGAAAAAAATCTTCGGGATGGCACAAATTTTCGTATTTTTGACAATTTATATATTCAGTTCTGCTGAACCCGGGGATAGATGTCGTAAACGGTAACTAGCATTTTTCACTACAGTTCACGAACAGTCTCAATCAAACCGCGACAATATTTTTTCTTTTATTTATCGTGTTCGGCGATTCAAGTTCAAAATTTCTCCTTTCATACATGTTTTACAAACTTATAATACATGTTACACATATTAAACGCAGGTATGTTAAAAACCCGTGGATAATTGTATGCATATTGAGGCCAAACAAATGCGTATATATAGAGAGAGATTTCAACAATGCATACTATATATTTCAATAGTTGTTCACTAGATATTAATATAAACTCACTGTTTGCACGGTTGCCCATCTTGACGAGATCACCAGTGACTATATTTTTGTTTGCCATATTTGCCATATTGCCAAAACCTGCCATGTTACCAGCGTGTATATTCATCCTGGCGGCTGGCATACGCTCGGCGTTCAACGCTGGTGCAGCTGACGCGTGACTCATAGCTGCTGCGTCATGTGCCATCATATTTGGAGAAATACTTACCATGTGATCTGATAAAACATGTATTGAGATTAGTATATTTATAAAACTAATCTAGATTAACCCAAAACAAAACAAGTTAAATCAATATCAAAATTATTTTAAAAATTAAGAATTCTACTTTAATTAAAAATGCCATTAAGTTACTTTACACAGTCATTCTCCATTTTTGGCGTATTTGGAAGTGCATGTACTTCAATTAATAATACATCAAAGTAACTCATTGACGGGTTTAATGTCAATTTTATAGTCTTAAAAACGGTGAAACAAATGCAATTCTATGAAAGGCAATTGTCAATAATCGTAACGATCATGTGACCGGTTATTCGATATGTCGGGTGACCGGGCAATATGGAAATGCCCGACCACATGATACCGCATTTATGATACGCCTCATTTCTGGAGAGCTTATTGTAGGATAAGTGTGTGCACATTGTGGCCATAATGCGTATATTTATGTTAAAACGAAATACAGAATATAATATACAGCATGCAATGCCATATTTCAACAATGCATAATATATAGTTTAATATTTTACGCACTAGATAGTAATATAGACTCACTGTTGATTATATTTTCGTTTGCCGTATTTGCTTTATTGGCAAAACTTGCCATGTTGCCAGCGTGTATGTTCATCCTGGCGGCTGCCATACGCTTAGCGTTCAACGCTGGTGCAGCGTTCATGGCAAATGCGATGTTCATAGCTGCTGCGTCATGTGACATCATGCTTGGAGAATTACTTACCATGTGATCTGAAAATGAAATATGTATTGTATTTATTGAGATAAGTATATATATATATAACTAATACAGATTAACCCAAAACCAAACATGTTAAATCAATATAGACATTATTTTAAGATGAAGACACATACTTTAATAAAGGTTGGCAACATTTTATAGTACAAAGTCATTCTCCATTTTTGACGTAATTTAAAGTACGTGTACTTCAATTAATAATACGTCAATGCAACATGTCAAAGCTGGCATTGCTCTTTAAACACATCTTAGTTTTAAATTCCTTAAGGAACTATGTACTATTTTACTGGCCAAATACTATTTTCTACAAAATATTTGCAATGTTAATTCCGTGTTTCCAGTGCAGCAGTTTATATGTATATTTCAAATTATTTCAGTGAATAATATACATTTAGGATGCAACCTTTAGAATATATTTTACTTTACTTTTCTTTAGTTTTTTTTAACACATGTATCCACATTCATCAAATGTATTCATTTGGGTTGATAATAACGGAGTAATTGTGGTCAAACAAGCTTCCTAAACAGTATTGAATCGTGAACGGCGTTGTATTTATTTATTGTACACTGCTTTATACCATTGTACAGAATAGAATATGCAACGTGCAATGCCATATTCCAACAATGCATAATACATATTTTATTTTTTTACCCACTCGATATTAATATAAACTCACTGTTGGCATTCTCCAGCTTCATGAACACACCAGAAGGAAACACAGGAGCCGTATACACAGGCACACCAGCATTTCTAGTATTACCGGCACTGTCAGCGTTTCCGGCATTGGTGTTAATCGCATCGGTGACGTAAGTGGCGTAGACGGCGTTAACATTATCTGAAGCCGTTAAATCGAATCTGCAGTTATAATTGTATTGCTTTAACCTTGATAATTTATGTTCACTTTGTTATTAAAATGAAACCTATGCAGTATATATATATAATGCGTAAGTATCCCAATTCACCGTCTTGCCATTTAAAGTAAATTAAGGCCTACGATCAGTTAGAACACACAGAAAATTACTTCTCAGAAAATATATCAGAGTATAAAAATCTGATGAGGATGCGTATTTCTAGCACGTCGTTATAATCGCATAACATCTTTACACGATTTGTGTTTTTCCGAATGAAACCATAATAATAAATATACAATCTACATAAACATGTAATCTTGCTTTAAAAGGTACTAAGGTAATGTGAACGTAGTTTTTGTTTTAAAGGGAATGTAGCGACACAGCCAAATCATCTTTATTATTGCGAGTTCTGAAATACTTGAATAATGGTGAAAGAATTATCAAAATCGGATGATAAACAAAGAAGATACGATCATTTAAAGATCCTGTTGAAACGGATGTGGAAGTGGCCATTTTGAGAGCTATGACATCACGGTTCTAAATGACCAAATAGGAATATTAATAAATATAAAAAATTACTGATTTATAGGGAAATAATGACATCAACTGTATGAAAAATACGTAAAACTTAATGGCAATAATGCTTTATTTGACCAGTACAAAACAATCATTCATTTGCAGTGATTTTCTTCGTTTTAAATGATATTTATCAATATGCCATATATGGTAATATGGAACTATGACGTCATAGTTCTAAAAATGGCGGCTCCCCTGTTCGTTTTAGAACAATCTTTAAATGGTCATATCTTTTTGTTTATCATCCGATTTTGATAATTCTTTCACCTTTTTCCAAGTTTTTCAGAACTCTCAATAACAGAGCTTGTTTGGCTGTGTCGCTACATTCCCTTTAAACGTAAAAACAGTGTGGAATTGCATGTAACAACATCTGGTTTCCTATTGACAATTTGTTTAATCATGATATCAGGCAGTTAATGGTTTGTTTTTATTTTCTGTTAAAATAACAGTTATTTTTCTTTTTTTTTGCTTAAACATACACGATTCGTGATAAAATACATTCTGAAGATGCATTTGACTGTCACAAAATATTCAAAATGCAAAATATGTTTAATATAGAATTATAAAAATCAAGTGAAAATTTAATTGATTTACCTATATAAGGTTTAGGAAATCCACCCCCAGAAGTACGGTAATGCGTAGGAAAAGACACGACGCCTAGTACGAATACTCCACACAGCAGCAAGTGACATTTCAGCATTGTGTAACCTGAAATTAAGATGACAAGCAAATAGTCTTCGACGACTCTTCTTATCTTCAGTTTTAATTAAAACCATAATATCTATTACGATTGTACATGTTTATTTAAGATAATAGGCTCCTTCTAAATTCATAAAAAAGTGAAGACATCTCTGCTCTGCTAACAAACCCCAACAAGAGATTTGACAGTACGATTTTATAGACAATCTTTAAAAAGTAAGACGTTCCTACTGTAACGCGTAAATGTGTAAACAATGAAAAATCAAAACGTGTTTCAGTAAGAAATGTATATTTGTTTAACCATGAAAAACACTTGATAATCAAATGCCTGTAGAAACCACCACTGCGATGACCAAAAAGTATTAAATATATTTATATTTGATAGCCCTTATAGTGTTCATGTAATCAATGTGGAAATAAGAGGAAATATGATATATTTTCTATCATAATCAAGTGGCGTTTACTACATTTACAAAACAAGAATGATTCAAAAAAATCATTTCGTAAGTTCAATCTTAACGTTTGCACAGGTATCTCAGCGTACAATAAAAAAAACAGTAGCATCAACAAATGCGATTTACAATCGTATAATAAGGAACTAAAATGGATTACCTTTATGTGTGATATTCCCCTTTCTGTTTCACTACATGTTGTGTTCGTATGTGGGGCAAAACTATACCGTATCGCTCTCTGTATGTTTGTCATATCAAACACATTTAACGAAAAAAATGACCCTGACATACAGTCTAACCTTCTTCCTTATGATAAGGCTGTCATTGTGCTCCAAAATACATTATTCATGGATTGCTCATTTATACATTTTAAAGGGACTCTCACTGATCTAGAAGAATTGTGAATTTCCCTCCAAATATAAATATAACCATCACAATGTACTTCAATATACAAGGTGTACGAGCACAAGTTGTGTCTCATTTTCAGTGCAATTATAGTATATAGGTCAAGTTAGTGGTTTGAATACATACAGCTGTATTTGAGAGTCCTACTCCTTTTTAAATTGTGGAAGCCCTGAAGCAGTGGCGGATCTCGGACAGTCCCTCATGAAGTGTCCTCTGTTACCACATCCGAAGCATGTATAGTGCTCGATTGCTGTTCTTGGTCCACGAAAAGAATTGGTCTGTGTGTTGTTGTATGGACGAACCGCCGACCCGCTGGACGTGTTGAAGGGAGGCAATCCAAGACTGTGAAAACGCGCTGATCTGGGGAAGGTGTTACGCAGGAATGCATAGCATGAAAGAAACGAACACATTTATCTGCATCTTTAGCTGTTCGAGATAGCTTGGAATTATTTAGTTTACGTTTTTTCAGCACTCTAGCCTTGGGTCTTTTCAATATAGCGCCCTCTGGGAACAGGTTGAAACCTGTATGGACAGGTTCAATGTAACTCATCGAACTTTAATTTATTAAAGGGACACTCTCATAAGTTATTTTATTAATAGTATTATTATTGTTTATTATTATTATTATTATTATTATTATAGTCTCTCCGTTCGTCCGTCCGTCCCTCCGTCCCTCCGTATCCGGTCAATAACTCTGACATTCCTGGACGGAATTTCAAATACCTTGGCACATGTGCTCTACACAACAAGACGACGTGTCGCACGCAAAATCCAGGTACATGGCTCCAAGGTCAAGGTGAGAGTTGGAGGTCAAAGGTCAAAAATAAGTGCTTTCGTGCCCGGTTAATAACTCTGACATTCCTGGGCGGATTTTCAAAAACCTTGGTACAAATGCTCACCACAACAAGACGACGTGTCACACGTAATATCCATGTCCGTGGCTCCAAGGTCAGGGTCACACTTAGAGGTCAAAGGTAAAAAACATTTCGGGGGCATTTGTCACTTACAGTGACATTTCTTGTTATTATTATTATTATTATTATTATTATTATTATTATTATTATTATAGCTCAAGTTTATTGGTTTGAATACACACAGCTATATTTGAGCGATATTTTCATCTAGGGTGTTAATTGAAACCATTTATGAAAATTGTAATACATTTAGTTACAATGATTTCCGCCATTGTATATTTTAAACATATGTTAACATACAATAAGCTATTTAAACATTTTGCTCATCATAAATAATGACTTATTGTAAACTATTGAAATGATCGTACGGTTTAGGTGGAGATGGTTTCGATCCCATTAGACTATCACGATCTTACATCTATTAGTTTATAATCAAGCCGGGATGATACATGTTTTGTATAACAGTATTGCCTCTTGTCCCTTTAACAGCTCACACGAAGTAAATATGCATTATGTGTTTTATTGCTTTATAGTATGTAAATGTTTGACAGTACAACTTATTAATGTTAGTATCATGGCAGTAAACCCTTACTCATACATAGTAATACATAGGTTGAGAGGTTGTGTACACTTCAACTAGATTTAACCTAACCAGCGGGCCATATTGCCAAATGACCGTTCTAAGTCGGTAACCATGTCGTCGACACTGTTTGTGTTGTGTATTGTCTTTTTTATTGTATATTTCATTTGCTCTTTGTTTGTGGTACAGTACGGACCTACGGTACCTTTGCGTTTGGGTTCTATGGTTTCTATATGACCATTTTCATCTTAGTATATATTATACCTTCAAGTAATATATTACAGGAATACAGGAACACAGAGTGCTACAGATGTTGTAACTATTCAATCACGGGCTAAGAAACTTTATATTGGCGAACAGATATCAGATTAATATATTTGGGCCATAATCACACTTTGGAAATAATTAAAATATACTCTAGTCAATAAACTGTAGCCTATAACTAATGCTATGCATGCGTGCTAAGGTGCATACCTTTGCCTGGAGTACTAAAGTGCCATATATGTGAAATCAACACGTCAAGTGTTTCTAATTAAAGCTTTATTGGCGTTATAAATACCACGAAATGAAACGGATGAGCTATCTATATAATGTAATGGAAATAATAAACAAATCAATGAATATCAACTTAAAATACATATTCAGATTATTAAATGGTTCAAAATATACACACATTTATTTCTATGTCGTTTTCCGTAGTATTTAGTCGGATTCTTTAAAACAGTTTATTTGTAAGTTAATTTAATTTTTTTTATTTTATGAGTATATATTGTGTTCATTGATTGATTGATTGATTGATTGATTGATTGATTGATTGATTGATTGATTGATTGATTGATTGATTGATTGATTGATTGATTGATTGATTGATTGATTGATTGATTGATTCATTCATTCATTCATTCATTCATTCATTCATATTCGTTCGTTCGTTCGTTCGTTCGTTCGTTCATTCATTCTTCGTTCGTTCGTTCGTTCGTTCGTTCCTTCGTTCGTTCATTCATTCATTTATTTATTTATTTTAGTGTGATATATACGGCGAGAAGCCTGTATTCAGTAATCCAGGGTGAACACTACCGATATTTGTATTTACACAACTCTACCGATATTTGTATTTACACAGTAACACTACCGATATTTGTATTTACACAGTAACACTACCGATATTTGTATTTACACAGCACTACCGATATTTGTATTTACATAGTAACGCATATCTTCATTTGTAGTATATACATATGCATTAATAAATATGACATTAACTGCTAATGAAGGCAATATCAAGGGGCAGTCACTACTGATTTCCGTAATTCGATTGTTTTTATGGAATAATTGAGCAAATTACGCGGTTGTTTACCATTTCGTCTCATCACAGTTCAATTACAAACTATACAAATATTGAAGCAGTGATCTTAGACCATAAAAGGGTACTTATGGACCAGGCAATATTTATCTGGGTGTTGGGACCAGTGCAAAATGGCATGTACATGTTTTTTTTTGTCGTGACAAACCATGGGACGATACCTTATTTTCGTTGGCTTGTCATGGGACGTACAGTTTTTTTATATAACATTTTTATTTGCACCGCTCCCAACCCCTCGATAATATGGCCTGGTCCAAAAACTGCATTCTCACCGTACCAGTATGACTCGCATACCTCTATTGTTAAACAAATCATTAATCGTTGCACCAAGTCCCTGCCAACTGAACCTGAATGACCTCTATTATACACACTGCCCATTACGATTTGTCGTATATTTTCACCTGACATGTCATTACACTTAAAGACACATTTCCCAACGCTACTTGGTCGTTGAAAAAGCATGGGAAGCTTGAATATTTACAGCCAGCACGCTTCACGGCTGATCAACTCAGGTATATAAATTGAGGCCCGCTCTTAGTTTTTTATTTGTAGAGCATTGCTATATTGAGGGTAAGAATAGCTTAACAACACTTTGTAATTTACTTTAATGAAGAATGTATGTTCATGATTTAGCTTTGGAATACAAAACTAATCTTGTATTTCTTAACTGTTTTTAGACCAAAAATCAGAGCACAACACAATAAATATACAACATTATTTAATGTGTTATTATGTGTACTAGTCACAAATGCTTTATTGGGTGGGCCTCATAATCTGAAGAAAAATTGAATATCACACTTTGCTCATGAAATTGCATGGCTAACAGCGATTTACCGTTACCTATAGAAATTCTATACGAATACGTCTTGTTATACCATTTCCTCTGTAATATAGATTGAATTATTTTAATATCTGTTATCAGTGCCATTACACTTCATTATACACTCGTACAATCCCAGCAGTTTATCCAAGGTGCTAGTGATCTCCCTTGGATATCTAGTAAAATAGGCTCACGAGTTGCCTCCCTTATTATAAGTTGTATCACACGTTAGTTTAAACTTATTTATTTTACATCGATTGTAACGAAAGCTCTATGAACTTATTTGAATCACTCTCGATGTCTTCCTGGGTAGAACCAGTACTAAGCAATGCAGATAAAGTGTCTTGCTCAGGGACACAACGTATATGGCAATGGCGGGAATCGAACTATAACACGTTGAAATCTATATAAAGATAGAATAAATGCGGACTAAAACTTATATTAAAACTAAATGTCAAACGGTTGGAAAATACCCATTGCAATGCGGAAGAAACAACCTCCGCTTTATGAACCATCTGCAACGCAATATAGCTTGTATTCCCAATAATATAATGAAAGTTATATATGGTAGGATACACTGAAGCACTATATAAGAATTGCCCAAAATAAACGGTTTTGATAGAACGGATTTATTATATCGACGCTGCCTTTGTTTGTTCATACATCATGTATACCTGTTTCTTTAGACACACTGGATTTCAATTTGATTATAAGATAAACAGTGTTTGGTCACGGGGCAAAGAATAGGGCCATTGCAGATCCCTTTGGAGGGGTAGGCAGAGGGGTAGAATCCCCCCAAATTCATGTTCTTTTTATCATTTCCTGTTCATGTTCATTAGAGGTTTTCATCATGATCCCTGCATTGTTTCAGGTGCTATCTCGCTCGCATCAAAAGAGCAGTGGCAGAAAAACAATAACGTGGCTCCAGCGTAAATGGAGTTTCTACGATAGAATTTGCAGCAACTCTGCAGTTCAGGGTGAGAAGGTTCTAGGCCCATTTTCCATATTTTATCTCGATGTACATGGAAGATGAGGCGCCATATAACCTTTCATGTGATGGTGCGCCTTAAAACCCCAATTCAATTCAATGTTTCACAGTCTCAAAACCTATGCACTTCAATATATTTTATAAATTGACAGGATTTAAAGTAGCTATCCTGTCAACAACAGTGAAGGTTACAACATATGCACACGTTTTCGAACTCTACTGACGACGAGGTGTATATATATATACAACTGACATATTTTTAGAAATCAAACTCTATAGACACAATATAAACGGCTTTAACCAGCCAGACGAAATCCCAAAACTGGAGCGTCTAATTAAGAGTTACCAACTCATAATGCATTGGGAAGAGCCGTAACTAATGATGATAGAACTTGTGGCCCGACCCATTTGCATACTTATATGGCAATAAAATATGATTCAATCAATTCATTTTACGCATATTCAATTACGGGTATTCTAAAAGCCCGTGAAAAAAACTATACTTTTTAATAGGCACATAGGCATTATTATATGACCTAAACACCTGGATAGAGTTTTAATATTTGGTTTTGTAGTTTCTTTAATGCTGATGAAATCTGAATCGATGAATCTGACTCGCATCGGAATTTTCCCGACAGTTCCTGTCTCTCCGTTTAGCGTCTTACCACTATGAACAAGTTAGTAAGAGATAAATGTCTGTAAAACAAATATAAATAATTACAAACTGCGAACAATACACATATTTACTGCATTCTGATTGGTTAGTCATTCTTAAAAGTGTCCTGTTATTTCTCAATAACACGTCAAAATAAAATAGTTCCAGTTGCGCAGGCGCAGACTAAAGTGGAAGCCCAACATTTGATTTGAGCGGCGAGAGGGGTCCGGGATATGCTCGAGCTTCCAAACACTATATCAGGAGCAAAAAGTTGAACGGTTCCGGCTTCCGAGCTTCCACCTGGCTATGCGCCTGAGTTTCTAACCTAGCCACGATGACGCAACGAAACGTTACAAGACGTCACTTTTTTAAACCGTAAACGTCACAGAGCGAAAGTAAATAAGTAAATAAACAGTAGATTTAAACAGATGTGGGCTAGCACAATACATAATGTACTCAGTAAAGGTAAACACTTTAGTTTAATATTACAATCGTAACGCTATTGATGATTATGTGTATGTCATGTTATATCAATAAGAACAACCGACATTTTGAAATTTTTTCCGCTGGTAAAATGGTTCACTCTAACGAGTTTGGGGAGACACTTTTTGGGAAAAAGAGATCAAATCATGGAAAAGATTCTCGGCCGGGGTCTGCACTGTCTAAAAGCAGGAACGCCACTAGAAACATATTTTTTTAGGAAACGTAAAGATCTAGGCCTTGATCTGTACCTTTGGGCGGAGTGGATTTCAAATTTGAAAATGTGTGATTTGGCTGATCAGTGCAACTGAAATTAATTTAATTTAGAGCTTAATGGGGCATGTGAAATAAAATGGACGGTCAGCAAAGATTTTCATTGATATAAGTTTGTAATTATAAGGATGCTGCGCTACGCGATTTTATACAAAGAAATATATATTTCCATATTACATCCTAATAGTTGGTTTGTTTGTAACAAATACCAGATTGTGTTATTTATAACCTTGTGACACAAATATTAGTACAGAGGGTCAAATGCATTCATTTAAATCTCGTGAAGTTAGAACCGAAACTTCGTCAGAGTTCTTTGTACAACCATGGTGGTTAGGTATACCATTCTCTTTTCCAGAACCGTGCATGTAGAATATGAATATCCATTTTACTTTCTACTTTACATAACATAACAAATTGAAGCACACAATGAAACATTGGGGTTTGCCCTACCACGGATACTAATTTTATAACCATTTAATAAATTCATTACGTGGTCCCGCCTTAATTCCATTAATCGATGGAAAAGCTTATATTAGCAGGATTTTATAATGAATATTTGGACAATAAAACATTATTAAAAACATTTTTTACTGAAAAAATGCGATAACCTGTTTAAAATTAAATTTCTATTAAATGTTTTAAGTTTATAATATGTAAAGTGTTAAGCCGAAATTAAGGTTTCATTTCATATCCCAGCCAACCCCGTTTTCATCTATTGGAGAAGGGGTTGGATGGGGTATGAAAGTTAATACTCGGACCACGTAATGAATAAATGAATATTGCGTGTGTTGTTTAGGAGTGCAAAACCGATTTATTCCGGTGATACGCGAGAAGACTAAATAATACATTAATAATTCATTAATAATAATGAAAATCATTAGAAGACTAAACTCCAACGTCATTACGATACGGTTTGAAATGCTTCACCGACTGTCACAGATAATTCATTGACTTAGTTTACATAGTTTCTTTCCAATCCAATGACAAAACAGTCATACCGATATTTAGAAAACAGTCCTTCTTAAAAGAGCTTGTATATGCAAACTGTTGTATCTATAGAAGTATAATTTCTATTGTATCACATAACATTGATTCTTGGAGTGTAATAAATCCATGGCTATTGTATCGTAATACACTAGTGTATTACATATGCGAATGAGAACCGAATCACTGTGTGTACAATGACACATTTAGTCCATTTGGTTTGCATGGTATATCATACGATACGTCCAGACATCTTAAATATTTATCATTATTTGAAATCTTAATTCATAAAATGCATGTTACTGACGTTAAATTAAGGGGTCGCATTATTTGTAGTGCGAACGCTTGTCCAGCCGCGTAAACAACACAACGACGTCACGATTTATAGGTAAACTGACAACATTAAAGTGAAATTATAACGACATTAAAGTGAAATTATAACGCCGTATGTGTTTTAAATGATGAATATTAGCATACATTACACACCACTCTTGTAAAATCCTCTATATAACGCACACTGTAAATGTCATTCTGGTCGACTGATCAATTACATATGCAGAATACTACTATCATATAATAAATAGAGAATATTATGTCAGTGCCTTTTACTATCAAGTTTATTAGGCGAGGCTTAGAAAACGAAGAATGGCGAGGCTCTGCCGAGCATTCTTCGTGTTCGTGCCTCGCCTAATAAATTTGATAGTAAAAGGCACTGGCATAATATTCTATTTATCATGTAGATTATCCACATTTTTGTATGAATTACTATTATTACCTATTTCTTAGAATGTTACGCTTATCGAGGACGCCGTCATGTTGTTGTTTTTTCTTTGTTTTATGACGTCAGGCAACGTTACGTGCATGACATCATATAACGTTACGTACAATAAACGCCGAGGGTTTCCACAATGATTTGCTCTATTGGTCAGTGTCTAATAAAGCAAAATTTATTTGGTCACCCCTTTATTAGGCAGAAAAGTGCATATCTGCATGATAAATACGGATAAGCGTGATCCTTTGGGAGCAATAAACCCAGTTAAGAGAATAAAGCATCATACCCGGTTTTATCGAGTCTGTTCATGAGAAGTAATGTAGGAAGCAACACCTCTCACGCCCCTAGCACCGGCTTAAGCGGTATTCTACTTCAAAATTACCTATATTGGGCTCGTTGGTCCGAAACGACCTGCAAAACGTGAAATGTATAAGGGCCAGTTACCTAGGGATATATCACAAAGCATCTAAATGAATCCATGTCAGTTAACATTATTTGGCTAAAAAGGCAGCGCTCCAGCAGTATTTACTGTGAATGGTCTAATTTGATTTAAACAATGCCCATGTGTTATGGTATAGGTAACTTGTAAATACTGTTGTTGTACTCCTTCCACAGTGGCTCGTTTAGAGACTAACGTGGCAGGTTATGTGTATTGTTCTCTCAATGTAAAGAAAAGGTATTCGACATTTAATAGTCAATGTATATCACCTCTTGCCAACACTATTGGACATGAATACGTCTGTTGTGAGATTTTAAAAAAACAACATGTACATATACTTTATTATTATTGAACTAAAATATGTATCGTTGATTCTGGATATGGCGACATCACTTTTATTTGGTTTTGATAAAATATAGCAGACTAAAAATCACATACAGGTTTAAGTGCCCCACACTACATGTATAACGTGTTATGGTAACTTTATAACTTTGTTGTTTCTTTCTGAAATTTGGAAAGAATATAAATGATAATGGTTCTGATATACACATGCATTACATTAGAATATCGTTTAAGCCGGTGCTAGGAGGCATGAGAGGTGTTGCACTTTACATCATTACCTCTCATGAACAGACTCAATAGAACCGAGTCTGCTACTTTTATCTCTTGTTTGTGTTTGTTGCTTCCAAGGGATCCCCGTTTCAGTATTTATTGACATTCATAATAGCGTTTGTTTAGTGCTTTGTGGCGGCCGTAAAAGGTCAACTCGACTACAAATCAGTAGTGTTATTACTTACTGTCCTTTGGGATCATCAAGCCTGATCTTTGTGGCTTTAAAGTAGAATATCGCTTAAGCCGGTGCTAGGAGGCGTGAGAGGTGTTGCACTATACATTACCTCCCATGCAATGACTCAATAAAACCTTTTATCTCTTGTTTGTGTTTGTTGCTCCCAAGGGATCCCCTTTTCAGTATGTATTAGCCTTTGTTTAGTGTTGTGTGGAAGCTGTAAAATTCGTCCGTATTATAAAGCAGTAGCATTATTACTTATGCTCCTTTGTCCAAACACAGGGGCTTTACAGTATAATGTCGCATAATGTCGTAGATATAAAAATCGAACAGGAAAGGTAGCATTAAAGGCGACGACAGTCAACAATAACAGAAACAAACAAACAACAACTATAAGTATGAATAAATGGCAAGACATGACATCACAAACACACAATGTCTGGCAATAGTGGTACCGCCTTGGAACGGTCAGTTGCAAAACAGGCCTCTGGGGGTTTAAACCGGTGCTAGAAGGCGTGAGAGGTGTTGCAACGTATAATATCTCTCAAAAACAAACTTGATATACATCAGTGTCTGATACTTTTCTCTCTGAATGTTTGTGTCTGTTTTTTTTCCAGTGGATTTTCTTTTCAGTAGTTATTTTCCCTTGAATGAACATACGAGAAACAGATCTAGAGGATCTCCTGAAATATATCGATTAATGTTTATGCTAGGCTGTCTCATGGCCGAGTGGTCTGAGAAATCTATGATCGGGCCTGTTTGTGAAAAGCTGTTCGTTGATTGAGAAAATATATATATGTGTATGAGGTTTTATTGTGAAGGTGTTCGGTACTATATCAGTATATACTAGATTTGTTTAATTAGTTTCACATCCCGTGAAACAAAACTTAACAAATAGAATAAACATAACACAAAGTACAAAATTAACCTAAGTCGCATCTAAGTTATACATTTGCCTGTAAATACAATACATAATGCGTTATATATCTGACTAATTTTAGAAAGAACACATATTTTGTGATAGTTATCATAACAAGATCTCGGTCCTAGGGTTCTCGCCCACCGCGGCAAACAGCATATGAAATATTTTATTAAAAGTGTTCTTAAATGATGTCCACCAAAGACAAGACTTCATATGACCAAGTATCAAATAAATAAAAGCGAGGTAATCACAAGAAGTTAAGTTACTGAGGTTAACTGGTTTAACCAGGGTGTAGTTTCGGGAATATAACGCAAAATATGACCGTGACCTAGGGCCCTATATCTCATTTTGGTATTTTTTGTCGTTCTGCGATTTCCACTAATGCAAACAATACATATGACCATGTATCAAAGACATAAAGTGAGGCAATCACATAAGGTTAACTGAGGTTAGGTTACCTAACCAAGATTAAGTTACCTAACCAAGGTTAAGTTGGGGAAAATAACGCAAAATATGACCTTGGCCTTGGTAATGTTTGATGTCCACCAGTGCCAACAATACATATGACCAAGTACATGTATCAAAGACATAAAGTGGGGCAATCATATAAAGTTAACTTAGCTTAAGTTACCTAACCAAGGTTAAGTTACTTAACCAAGGATAAGTTTGGGGAACATAAGCAAAATATGACCTTGACCTTGGTAATTTTTGTTCAGGGATGTCCATCATTGCCAACAATACATATGACCATGTAGAAAACAAAGAAAATGAGACAATCACATACAGTT
Organism: Cyrtodaria siliqua; assembly: GCA_037043455.1. Lineage (NCBI taxonomy): Eukaryota > Metazoa > Mollusca > Bivalvia > Adapedonta > Hiatellidae > Cyrtodaria > Cyrtodaria siliqua. The sequence continues at coordinate 68,711 of JAWPHD010002153.1, forward strand.
ATCTGAGGTTAAGTTACTTAACGAAGAATACGTTTTGGAAAAATGACGCAAAATATGATATTGACCTTGGTAATTTTGGCATTATGTGATGTCCCTTGACCCAACAAATCATCTGACAAAGTTTCAAGCAGGGGTTGATGAGATATAGTTGATTTAAAATGCGATAGCCGCCGCCGCCGAAAAAGTAACTGCTATGTCTCGCTACCCACTGTCATGGACGAGACATAAATGGAAATAGTGTTTAGTGTATATGATATTATGAAGAAATTACCTGATATTGCCACACACTTGTAAATAAAAGTAAATGGGTTGTTTGTATATAATGTTTTAAACCGAATCAAATGCAAAGATCACATGAGTAAGACGTGCATTTATCACATAACTTACGGTGTGGGAGTGGAATAACACCATTCTATATTTTCGATATACCACTAGTTATATAAGTATGCAAATAAACCTAGTATGCGCTGTCAAAAAAATCAATAATGACTATGATCCAGTTTCCACGGGTTATGTCGGTTTCGCGTTTTAAAGCGACAGACAGAACGCAATAAAAGACGATATTTCAGGTATGTGATAAACAGAATCTAACATTCGTTCTCATTCATTATTGAAATATTAAACTCGTTAGCAAAAATGATATAATGCTCGGCAAGAGCCTCGCATTATATCATTTTACCAACTCGTTTAAAAAATTCAATAATGAATGAGCACTCATGTAAGATCCTCTATGTATTATAATTAAAATATCAACTATAAGCCAGAATGATTTTATATATGGTGATCTAGACAAAATCGATAACCAGACATGATTCATCAATATATTAAAAACATTTGGACAATGATTTGCAATTCTGATGCAAGAAAATCAACATGTCCTACATGTCAGTAATGAATAAAATAGATACAAAGGTCACAAGAAATGCAGTATTCACACAACACAGTCTACATATACAACTTTCAAAACAATTAACCTTTGCAAGGAGAAAAAATATTAACACATACGTGTTGCCACAAACATAAAAGAGTTAACAGGTACCGACTTCGAACGGTCAGTGGCGGACGAACCACTAGATAAAATCAGGTTCTAAGTATAAATGTGTTCTAAATATAAATGTGTATATCGATTATTATAATATTCAAGCTAAACGGTATTATGCTGCATGACATAGGACTATAAATGCTAAAATACAAACATCTTAGTGTTTATATCGGTGTGATATTTTACGTACGTAAAGAAATATTATAATACATAAAGGTAACTGCTAGAAAAGGCTACTAAATTGATTTTTGGTAATAGCGTTACACTTCTCTTCAATCGTTAAACAATATTTTATTCACAAATATTTGATAATATAAATGGAATGTTAACAGAGACAGTATATGATATTATAAACATATAAATGGATTCAGATGAAAGCTTTAAGCTTGAATAAAACATGTTGCCTTACATATTTCTAGTACTGAATGACAGTTACATCATACTTGTGCAGTTATATCTGTTCAATACTTGGATTGTTTTAACAATTCTGAGACATTTACAAAACACATTTACACTATTGACATCCGTCTCATTCTGTTTTTCTATCACTTAATGAGAATGAATAAACACGTGGTCTAGTTATGTAAGTGAGGAAGTGTCGATTCTTACGGATGGCGGGAGGTGTACAGTACTGGTTCTAACCAGGAATGTAGGAGATCTGCCTCCATCACAACAAAACTCGACCGTCATATATAACCGTCCACTCTCATACTCGTTTACATGTGTTGAAAATGACGTAAAAATACCATACAACAATATGTGTGAGACAGAAGTGGTGTTCAGAAGGAGGAGAGAGCGAAATAATTAAAGTTTTTTCCGGCAACACAAGTGAATGGTTTATCCGAGTTAGTCAGTGCTCTCTCCATTAAGGTGATTTACGTAAGACATATTAAAGCGATGTAGCCACTCAGCAAACAAATCTTTATTACTGAGAGTTCTGAAAAACTTGGAAAAGGGTGAAAGAATTATCAAAATTGGATGATAAACAATTACACTACTCATTTGTAGTCGGGGGTACATGTAGTCCTGTAATATTCAGAAGATGTTGTTTTCTAAGTCTACGTGATGTTCTTGCACTGCATGATGTTGGTTACACAGCATCTCCTTGATAGAGTAAATGGGTTTGTAACAGGTCTGCATTGATATGTGTTTTAAATCATACCTTTTCTCTGTCACCAGAGTACTGCCAATATAAAATTATAATTATGTCACCAGTACACATACAGGTGACACTTTTTGTTTTATATCTGAGAAAGAGAGAGAGGGAGACAGAAATACAGACAGAGACAGACAGACAGACAAACAGACGACAGACAGAGGACACAGACATACAGACAGACTAAAAATGAATTATCAACTATCATTGTGACATATTGCAAATAAATAATATACTTTCACGGTCATAATACTAAACGAGATATTATGGAATTCCTTGTGTTGTATAATTATGTTGTTAAATGTTCGCACATTATTACATACCTACGCATGTATAAGCAGGACGAATATATTTCGGGCTGCATGTTTAATCACGGGTATGCATTTATTTTATTAAAAGCAACGCACATCAGTATATATTTAGACACTGCAGTATAATAAAACAAATCTGGAATGCAACTTGCACCTATAATGAACCGAAATAACTCAGAAAACTCATAACCTACTGCACACCAATGCCTTGAGTATCTGTTTAAACACTGAGTAGGTTTTCAACAATTCTTTGTTTACTCTCAATGTTCCTTTTCATTCTCATACTCTTTTACTGACGTGCATGAGGCATGTGATCAATATCAGACTCAGATGTAAAACGCACACTCGAAAAAGAAGACCAAAACCTCACATTAACTATTTGATTATATTTAGCATGCTTGGAAGCTATATGTTTGTTACTTAAAGGAACGTGTTTATAGTTGTCGATTGTGGGTAAGCGGACATGAGCACTGTTGTAGTCAACAATCAATATCATTTTTTAATACACTAACATGAAAAGGAAATGTTAAAATATATAAAAACATCTATTCGAATCACAACCAAGTTAACATACCAACATAAATGTGACCAATATATCAGATTAGATCAAGTATAGTGGGAATAAGGCAATGATGTCCACTAACGCCACAATCTATCTTCTTTATTAACGGGAAAATTGGAATCATTGCATAAATCTGCAGCAAAACGTTTCATTAAATTGTTTAAATAAACCAACTTCTTGTTCCTGTGTCTTGACCAGTGTTACAGTTAGGTATGTATATCATTATGCCTCGTCTTCCACAGGGATCGATCATTGAAATACCGGTAGCAGCGTTGTTGGTACTTCTGATATTTGGAGCCGGGGCCATAATTCTGCTCCCACCAGGGTTGATTGATTTTCTCGCATTTGAGTGGGGAAACATCATCCTATTACCGGCAGCATTGTTTTTAGTTCCTGTATTTGGAGGGGGAAACATCATCACACTACCAGCAGCATTGTTTTTAGTTCCTGTATTTGGAGACGGGGCAATCATTCTGCTCCCAGCAGGGTAGATGACATTTCTCGCATTTGAGGGGGGAAACATCATCCTATTACCGGCAGCATTGTTTTTTGTTCCTGTATTTGGAACCGGGGCCATCATTCTGCTCCCAGCAAGGTTGATGGCATTTCTCGCATTTGAGGGGGCAGGTTTATCGGTATTTCTTGCATTTGAGGAGGGATCAAACATCCTCCAATCTTCATCATCAGTGTTGCTAGTTCCTGTATTTGGAGTAGGGACCATCATAGTGATCCTAGCAGGGTTATTGGTATTTCTCGCATTTGAGTGGGGAAACATCTTCCTATTACCGGCAGCATTGTTTTTAGTTCCTGTATTTGGAGCCGGGGCCATCATTCTGCTCCCAGCAGGGTTGATGGCATTTCTCGCATTTGAGTGGGGAAACATCTTCCTATTACCGGCAGCATTGTTTTTAGTTCCTGTATTTGGAGCAGGGGCCATCATTCTGCTCCCAGCAGGGTTTATGGCATTTCTCGCATTTGAGGGGGCAGGTTTATCGGTATTTCTTGCATTTGAGGAGGGATCAAACATCCTCCAACCTTCATCAATGTTGCTAGGTCCTGCATTTGGAGCAGGGACCATCATATTGATCCCAGCAGGGTTATTTGTATTTTGTGCATTTGAGGAGGGAAACGTCATCCTATTACCGGCAGCATTGTTGGTAGTTCCTGTATTTGGAGCCGGGGCCATCATTCTGCTCCCAGCAGGGTTGATGGCATTTCTCGCATTTGAGTGGGGAAACATCTTCCTATTACCGTCAGCATTGTTTTTAGTTCCTGTATTTGGAGCCGGGGCCATCATTCTGCTCCCACCAGGGTTAATGGAATTTCTCGCATTTGAGTGGGGAAACATCTTCCTATTACCGTCAGCATTGTTTTTAGTTCCTGTATTTGGAGCCGGGGCCATCATTCTGCTCCCACCAGGGTTAATGGAATTTCTCGCATTTGAGTGGGGAAACATCTTCCTATTACCGTCAGCATTGTTTTTAGTTCCTGTATTTGGAGCCGGAGCCATCATTCTGCTCCCAGCAGGGTTGATGGCATTTCTCGCATTTGAGGGGGCAGGTTTATCGGTATTTCTTGCATTTGAGGAGGGATCAAACATCCTCCAATCTTCATCATCAGTGTTGCTAGTTCCTGTATTTGGAGCAGGGACCATCATATTGATCCCAGCAGGGTTATTGGTATTTCTCGCATTTGAGTGGGGAAACATCTTCCTATTACCGGCAGCATTGTTTTTAGTTCCTGTATTTGGAGCCGGGGCCATCATTCTGCTCCCAGCAGGGTTGATGGCATTTCTCGCATTTGAGTGGGGAAACATCTTCCTATTACCGTCAGCATTGTTTTTAGTTCCTGTATTTGGAGCCGGGGCCATCATTCTGCTCCCACCAGGGTTAATGGAATTTCTCGCATTTGAGTGGGAAAATATCTTCCTATTACCGTCAGCATTGTTTTTAGTTCCTGTATTTGGAGCAGGGGCCATCATTCTGCTCCCACCAGGGTTAATGGAATTTCTCGCATTTGAGTGGGGAAACATCTTCCTATTACCGTCAGCATTGTTTTTAGTTCCTGTATTTGGAGCCGGAGCCATCATTCTGCTCCCAGCAGGGTTGATGGCATTTCTCGCATTTGAGGGGGCAGGTTTATCGGTATTTCTTGCATTTGAGGAGGGATCAAACATCCTCCAATCTTCATCATCAGTGTTGCTAGTTCCTGTATTTGGAGCAGGGACCATCATATTGATCCCAGCAGGGTTATTGGTATTTTGTGCATTTGATGAGGGAAACGTCATCCTATTACCGGCAGCATTGTTTTTAGTTCCTGTATTTGGAGCCGGGGCCATCATTCTGCTCCCAGCAGGGTTGATGGATTTTCTCGCATTTGAGTGGGGAAACATCTTCCTATTACCGGCAGCATTGTTTTTAGTTCCTGTATTTGGAGCAGGGGCCATCATTCTGCTCCCAGCAGGGTTTATGGCATTTCTCGCATTTGAGGGGGCAGGTTTATCGGTATTTCTTGCATTTGAGGAGGGATCAAACATCCTCCAACCTTCATCAATGTTGCTAGGTCCTGCATTTGGAGCAGGGACCATCATATTGATCCCAGCAGGGTTATTTGTATTTTGTGCATTTGAGGAGGGAAACGTCATCCTATTACCGGCAGCATTGTTGGTAGTTCCTGTATTTGGAGCCGGGGCCATCATTCTGCTCCCAGCAGGGTTGATGGCATTTCTCGCATTTGAGTGGGGAAACATCTTCCTATTACCGTCAGCATTGTTTTTAGTTCCTGTATTTGGAGCCGGGGCCATCATTCTGCTCCCACCAGGGTTAATGGAATTTCTCGCATTTGAGTGGGGAAACATCTTCCTATTACCGTCAGCATTGTTTTTAGTTCCTGTATTTGGAGCCGGGGCCATCATTCTGCTCCCACCAGGGTTAATGGAATTTCTCGCATTTGAGTGGGGAAACATCTTCCTATTACCGTCAGCATTGTTTTTAGTTCCTGTATTTGGAGCCGGAGCCATCATTCTGCTCCCAGCAGGGTTGATGGCATTTCTCGCATTTGAGGGGGCAGGTTTATCGGTATTTCTTGCATTTGAGGAGGGATCAAACATCCTCCAATCTTCATCATCAGTGTTGCTAGTTCCTGTATTTGGAGCAGGGACCATCATATTGATCCCAGCAGGGTTATTGGTATTTCTCGCATTTGAGTGGGGAAACATCTTCCTATTACCGGCAGCATTGTTTTTAGTTCCTGTATTTGGAGCCGGGGCCATCATTCTGCTCCCAGCAGGGTTGATGGCATTTCTCGCATTTGAGTGGGGAAACATCTTCCTATTACCGTCAGCATTGTTTTTAGTTCCTGTATTTGGAGCCGGGGCCATCATTCTGCTCCCACCAGGGTTAATGGAATTTCTCGCATTTGAGTGGGAAAATATCTTCCTATTACCGTCAGCATTGTTTTTAGTTCCTGTATTTGGAGCAGGGGCCATCATTCTGCTCCCACCAGGGTTAATGGAATTTCTCGCATTTGAGTGGGGAAACATCTTCCTATTACCGTCAGCATTGTTTTTAGTTCCTGTATTTGGAGCCGGAGCCATCATTCTGCTCCCAGCAGGGTTGATGGCATTTCTCGCATTTGAGGGGGCAGGTTTATCGGTATTTCTTGCATTTGAGGAGGGATCAAACATCCTCCAATCTTCATCATCAGTGTTGCTAGTTCCTGTATTTGGAGCAGGGACCATCATATTGATCCCAGCAGGGTTATTGGTATTTTGTGCATTTGATGAGGGAAACGTCATCCTATTACCGGCAGCATTGTTTTTAGTTCCTGTATTTGGAGCCGGGGCCATCATTCTGCTCCCACCAGGGTTGATGGAATTTCTCGCATTTGAGTGGGGAAACATCTTCCTATTACCGTCAGCATTGTTTTTAGTTCCTCTTTTTGGAGGGGGAAACATCATCACACTACCAGCAGCATTGTTTTTAGTTCCTTTATTTGGAGACGGTGCAATCATTCTTCTCCAAGCACGGTTGATGTCATTTCTCGCATTTGAGTGGGGAAACATCATCATATTACCGGAAGCATTGTTTTTAGTTCCTGTATTTGGAGCCGGGGTCATCATTCTACTCCCAGCAGGGTTGATGGATTTTCTCGCATTTGAGCGGGGAAACATCATTATATCACCAGCGGCATTTTGGGTAGTTCCTATGTTTTGAGCCGGGACCATCATTATATTGCCAGCAGGGTTGTTTACATTTCGCGTATTTGAGGAAGGATCCACCATTCCTGGAAACATCATCGTAGCACCTGTAGAGTTGTTTGAAGTTTCTGCATTTGTAGCAGGAACCATTATCCAACCACCTGCAGCGCTGTTTGCATTGCCAGTACTAAATTCTGGAACAATCATCATCCCACTTGCAGCGCCGTTGGGATTTCCAGCATTTATTGCAGGAACCAGCATCATCCCTCCTGCAGCGCTGTTAGCATTTCCAGGAGCTAATTGGGGAAGCATCATCATCCCTCCTGCAGCATTGTTGGTTATTCCCGTATTTAACGCAGGAACATCCATCATTTGTCCTGCAGCATTGTTAGTAACTCCCGAATTAAACGCAGGAACACTCATCATTTGACCTGAAGAGTCGTCTGCTTTAAATTCGAAAAAACCCATCGTTCCATCTGATGATGAGCTGCCGTCTTTATTAAATATATAGAAACATATTTTAAATTACGCAAATATTAATATTTAATATATTGATGTAAAACGTCTGACAGATACATGTGTGTTTTAAAGGGACACACGGCAATCTTGAAGTGTTTGAAATGGGTGTGTCAATTTATATATCCAGGATTATGTTTACTTTTAACTTGGTTACATTTAAATAAATAAAATTTAAGTATTCACTTTTTTGTCTTATTCTACTATAAGTTTTAATATATTAGTGGTGCTTAATATCAAAATTTAATAATATGCAATAACAATTTGCGTATAACTATTCCTATAATTAATATTAATGATTGAACAAATGTAAGCTATCCAGAACATTAGAGTGCTAAAGGCATTTTTTGTAGTTTTTCATTTTGGGCGATTTCTCTTCTAAAACTATTGGATGGATTTTCCTACAAAATTACAGGAATGTTGCTATTGATGTCTAGTTGTATTTATTGTCTTTTTTCAATTATTTTTTTTTGTTGTCTTTATTTAAATAAATGCCTATTATTATAAACATACAGAAAATAGGAAAAATATAGCATTTTGTAAAAATTCAAACAATATCAAAAAAAATTAAGCATAATGGTAGGGTTCCAAAAACCAATATTAAATCTCAATATACATGGTGACCTGCAATTTTAATTGCATATATTGTCTTACTATATGTTCAAATAAATGCCTAGGAAGTTTGAACAAATTCTGTTATAACGAACATAACAAAAAAGGAAAATATACCATTTCTATATAATTTCATACCAAAGGGGTAGGGTTTCAAAAAAAATTCTAAACAAGAATGGGGACATATCATTTTTATTGCACATTTTGTTTTTATATATGTTAAACTATGTGCTTAGAAAGTTTAAACAAATTCTCTTATTGGAAACATGCAAAAAAAAAGGAAATTGTATCATTATGGGCTAAATTGTGCATAAATTATTGTAATGGTCTCAACAGATTTTGTAAAAAAAGATAGGTTTTACATAAAGATGAGCTTTAAATGTTATTATAATTAAATTTAGCTATTTCATGGACTTGTTCAACTTTTTGGACAGATTGACATGATGGTGGCATTACACATTATTTTTTAAAAGTTTAACAATTATGGTGACCTACCATTATTTTTGCATTTTCTGTCTATATATATATAACAGACTTACTGTACAAAAAGTTTAAAGAAAATCTCTTATGCAGAAATAACTACAGAAAATGTCTTTAAAACAATCAAGATTGCCGTGTGTCCCTTTAAATTATTACTAAATTATAAATGTATGTTTATTGCTTTATCTTCGTTTTTGATGTTCTACATGCAAATATTCAAATTAATTCTCACTCATAATTATATTTCTATTAGATTCTTTACAAATACGTGTTTGTTATACTTGCAGTGTTTTATAGAAAAAATAGCGACATACCAGCATTCGTGATTCTGAAACCGTCATTCATCCGCATGGCGTCATTTCCGGCTATACCATAGGCGTTTGGGTTTTTGTTGTTATTGTTGTTATTGTTGTTGTTATTATTATTGTTGTTGTTGTTGTTGTTGTTGTTATTGTTATTGTTGTTGTTGTTGTTGTTGTTGTTATTGTTGTTGTTGTTGTTGTTGTTGTTCGAACCCCAGCCGCTATCGCTATAGGCCATATGTATTCTACCATTGCCCATATCGATGGGAAAACCTCTCGCCCCTGCCATGGTTGCCATATTAGTAGCTACATGTGTACGTGGACGGAAGCTATTAAATGAAGGTCCGAGACTGGCAGAGATACCAGCCTGTGCGTTCATCCTAGCGTTAATGGCTGATTCTGTGTTCATGGATGCTGCAGCGTTCATGGCTGTTGCGTCATTTGCCATCATTGGCATGGTTGGATTGGAAGAGCCCCTGCCACCTCAAAAATAACATATTTACTGATAGTTGTCAGAAGAATTGTATACAAATTAGCCAATACAATCTGATTATTAATAAAGTAATATTGCGCAAACCTGCTTTCCGTAAATGCTACCTTAATAATGTATGCCTTTTTTCAGTATATACCAGACTAAATTCAAAACAATATTATTAAAGTTATATACAAATCAAAACAGATGAAAATCATCATACAAAATAAAAACCATGAAAACAATAAAAATTAACAAGAAATGGCACTGTAAGTGACAAAAGTCCCCGAAGTATTTGTCTGTATTTCCACAAGACCTTGGGTTTGCGCCAAGTCATCTTTTTATGGTGAACACGTTTGCCAGGTTATATGAATATCCCTCAACCTATACACCGGACACAACTAATATGACTTCATTCAAATACAGGGTCATAAAACATCTTCTGACCTCTATGTGTGACATTGACCTTGAAGTTACTGATCTGGATATTGCGCGCGACACGTCGTCTTGTTGTTGTGAACACTTGTGGCAGGTTATTTGGAAATCCCTCCATGAATGTCACAGTTATTTAACGGACACTTCCTTTTTAACTTTGACCTCTAAGTGTGACCTTGACCTTTGAGCCACGGACTTGGAAATTGCGCCCGACACGTCTTCTTGTTGTGGTAAACACTTGCCCCAAGTTGTTTGAAAATCCGTCTATGAATGTCAGAGCTATTAACCGGACACGAAATATGGACATGAAAGTAATTCGTTTTTACCTTTGACCTCTAAGTTTGACCTTTACCTTGAAGCTACAGACCTAGTTTTTGCATGTGACACGTCATCTTGTTGTGGTGAGCACTTGTGTCAGGTTATTAGAAAATCCCTCTAAGAATGTCACAGTTATTTACCGGACACGAAATATGGACAAAAAGCACTTTTTAATTTGACTTCTAAGTGTGACCTTGACCTTGGAGCCACAGACCTGGACAACGTTGTCCTGTTGTGGTGAGCACTTGTGCCGAGTTATTTGAAAATCCGTCTACGAATGCCAGAGTTATTTACCGGACGAGATCGTACGGACGAACGGACGGAATGACGGATTGACTGACGGACTACTATATGCCACCCTTCGGGGGCATAAAAGAATATAAAAAAAAAAAAAAAAAAAAAAATACAGTATAACAGCACCATCATACAGCAAGATGTCGTTAACACGCTGTGATAGTAATACATAATCAGTGAATTTATTACAGGTTGTTGTAGTTTTAACCGTCAAAAAATGTCTGCATGCTTATAGATGGTGCAGCAGAAGATATGTTAATCTCCAATAATTTCACTTTTTAAATTTATAAACTTAGTTTTCGAGATATCATTCAGTAGGTTTCTTTTCAAACATTTATTCCTTTGCAATATAATTTGTGAAAAAGCATGCTTTTAAACAGGTCATGGAGCAGAAATTGACTTTGCCAATCCTCTTATCAAGTTTGCTATTTTGCTTGGCCTACTACTCACTTGATTGTTAAAGTCCCTATCTCACCATCAACGGGCACTTTTTACGACATATGTACACCGTTTCTAAACCTACTGAAGACAATGTAAACATATATAACTTACATATTTTGAGAATGCAAATTCTATAGACAAAATATAAAGGGCTTTAACCTACCATGCTTAACCCCAAAACAGAATTCACTTTAAACATTTTCAGTCAAGGGTATTTTAAGTACCGGTGAATAATCCTATACGTTTAATCGACACATATACATTAGTGTTTGACCTGAACCTTGTCTGGATAGAGTTTTGAATGATTTTTAGTGTAATTTTGATGTCATTTGGCGGGTTAATGTCTTTAAAATGGAGGTTCATGTTGTCATTTACCTACCACTGACAAAATTGATAATTAAAATTAAACTGAGGTAAAAAGGCTGAAAGAAACACCTACAATAAGCTTAAGGTGGTCTAGTGCGTCAATGTTTTAGAGACGTTTAAGAAAATAAGTCACATTACGTGGTCAGAGTATTAACTTCCATACCCCACCCAACACCTTCTCCAAGGTTGGCAGGGGTATGAAATAAAACCTTAATTTTGGTTTAAAAAGTTTGCATATTGTAAAGTTAAAACATTTAATAGGTAACTTTAAACAGGTTATTTCATATTTTCAGTAAAAATATGTTTTTAAATGTGTTTTATTGTCGAAATATCCGTTATAAAATCCTGCTCATATAAGCTTTCCCATCGCTTAATGGAAATAAGGCGGAACCACGTAATGATCTTCCACTATATACGCTTTTATTAAAATGCATATGCAAAAATAAAAAAGCAATTAGGATTTTCAGCCACACAAAACAGGAAAACTGTAAAATCTCCTTTTGATTGTTTTAAAAAACATTTTATTAATCCTATCGTTCTAGCCTTCTCAGTGTTAGCTCCAACATATTAGAAATAGTCCATATGTTTACATCCATAGCTATTATTAAAATTATTCTATTCGTTATAAATATAAATAAAGCAGGTGCCTTTTTGATACCCCATTTAATAAATATAATAGACCTGGAACGCAGTTTTATAAAAGAAAGACATACCAATTACGCACTACGATCAGATGTACAGGTGCTATGGCGCATGAGAGGTGTTTCACAATATGCGCAACAAGAACAGATTCAATAAAACAGAGTCTTTTACTTTTCTCTCTCGTTTGTGTTTGTTGCCTCCAAGGGATCCGCTTTGCGGTATTTATTGACATTTACACTGGCGTTTGTTTAGTACTGTGTATTTATTGACATTTACACTGGCGTTTGTTTAGTACTGTGTATTTATTGACATTTACACTGGCGTTTGTTTAGTACTGTGTAGTTGTGTAAATGTTGCATTGACTACAAGTCAGTCGTGTTATTACTTATTGATCTTTTGGGATCATTAAGATCAATTGTCGTGGCTTTAAAGTAGATACCGTTTAAACCGGTGCTAGGGGACGCAAGAGGTGTTGCACCAACTATTACCTCTCATGAACAGACTCAATAAAACCGATCCTGCTACTTTTTTCTCTTGTCTGTGTGTGTTGCTTCCAATGGATCCCTTTTTCAGTATTTATTTACATACTTCTTATCGTGTATAAACGCGTAATATATGCACATCAGACTTACACTCTGCATATAGGGTAACAAAAAAAGCATACGTACACACTACATATGGGGTAACAAAAACAACATACGTACACACTACATATCGGTTACGGCCAACAATACACGCACATGACATGGCTGGTATCGACCAAGAATATACATACATCAGACTTACACATACTATGGCTGGTATCAACCAACAATATACACACATCAGATTTACACATAACATGGATGGCATCAACCAACAACATACACACATCAGACTTACACATAACATAGATGGCATCAACCAACAACATACACACATCGGACTTACGCTTAACATGGATGCCATCAACCAACAATATATACGCATCAGATTTACACATAACATGGCTGGTATCAACCAACAATATACACACATCAGACTTACACATAACATGGCTGGTATCAACCAACAATATACACACATCGGACAGACTTACACATAACATCACTGGAATCAACCAACAATATACAAACATAAAAACTTACACATAACTTGGCTGGCATTAACCAACAATATACGCACAACATACTTACACATAACATGGCTGATATCAACCAGCAATATACGCACATCAGACTTACGCATAACATGGCTGGTATCAACCAACAATATACACACATCAGACTTAAACATAACATGGCTGGTATCAACCAACAATATATACAAATCAGACTTACACATAACATGCCTGTTATCAACCAACAATATACGCACATCGGACCTACACATAACATGGATGACATCAACCAACAATGTATACGCATCAGACTTACAAATAACATGGCTGATATCAACCAACAATATACATACATCAGACTTACAAATAACATGGCTGGTATCAACCAACAATATACACACATCGGACAGACTTACACATAACATGACTGGTATCAACCAACAATATACAAACATAAAAACTTACACATTACTTGGCTGGCATTAACCAACAATATACGCACAACAGATTTACATATAACATTGCTGGTATCAACCAACAATATACACACATCAGACTTACACATAACATGGATGGCATCAACCAACAATATATGCACATCAGACTCACACATAACATGGCTGGCATCAACCAATACTATACACACATCAGACTTACACATCACATGGCTGGTATCAACCAACAATATACACACATCAGACTTACACATAACTTGGCTGGCATCAACCAACACTATTGGCACATCAGACTTACACATCACATGGATGGTATCAACCAACAATATACACACATCAGACGTACACATAACATGGCTGGCATCAACCAACAATATACAAACATCAGACTTACACTTAACATGGCTGGCATCAACCAACAATATACACACATCAGACTTACACATAACATGGCTGGTATCAACCAACAATATATACAAATCAGACTTACACATAACATGGCTGCTATCAACCAACAATATACACACATCAGACTTACACATAACATGGCTGGTATCAACCAACAATATATACAAATCAGACTTACACATAACATGGTTGGTATCAACCAACAATAAACACATCGGACAGACTTACACATAACATGACTGGTATCAACCAACAATATACAAACATAAAAACTTACACATTACTTGGCTGGCATTAACCAACAATATACGCACAACAGATGTACATATAACATGGCTGGTATCATCCAACAATATACACACATCAGACTTTAACATAACATGGATGACATCAACCAACAACATACATACCTCAGACTTACACATAACATGGATGGCATCAACCAAGAATATATACACATCTGACTTACACGTAACATGGCTGGCATCAACCAACAATATACACACATCAGACTCACACATTACTTGGCTGGCATCAACCAACAGTATACAAACATCAGATTTACACATAACATGGATGGCATCAACCAACAATATATGCACATCAGACTCACACATAACATGGCTGGCATCAACCAATAATATACACACATCAGACTTACACATCACATGGCTGGTATCAACCAACAATATACACACATCAGACTTACACATAACATGGCTGGCATCAACCAACAATATTGGCACATCGGACTTACAAATAACATGACTGGTATCAACTTACAATATACAAACTTAAAAACTTACACATAACATGGCTGGCATCAACCAACAATATACAAACATCAGACTTACACTTAACATAGCTGGCATCAACCAACAATATACACACATCAGACTTACATATAACATGGCTGGTATCAACCAACAATATATACAAATCAGACTTACACATAACATGGCTGGTATCAACCAACAATATACGCACATCACACCTACACATAACATGGCTGGTATCAACCAACAATGTATACACATCAGACTTACACATAACATGGCTGGCATCAACCAACAACATACACACATCAGACTTACGCATAACATTGCTGGCATCAACCAACAATATATACGCTTTAGACTTACACATAACATGGCTAGTATCAACCAACAATATACACACATTAGATTTACACATAACATGGCTGGTATCAACCAACAATATACACACATCGGACTTACAAATAACATGACTGGTATCAACCAACAATATACAAACTTAAAAACTTACACATTACTTGGCTGGAATCACCCAACAATATACGCACATCAGACATACACATAACATGGTTTGTATCAACCAACAATATACGCACATCAGACTTACATACAACATGTCTGGTATCAACCAACAATACACACATCAGACTTACACATAAAATGGATAGCATCAACCACGAGATACAGTCATCAGACTTACACATAACATGGATATCAACAACCAACAACATACACACATCAGACGTACACACAACATTGATGGCATCAACCAACAATATATACACATCAGACTTACACAAAAAATGGATAGCTTCAACCAACAAGATACAGTCATCAGACTTACACATAACATGGATGTCATCAACCAACAACATACACACATCAGACTTACACACAACATTGATGGCATCAACCAACAATATATACACATCAGTCTTCCACATAACATGGCTGGTATCAACCAACAATATTCACACATCAGATATACACATAACATGGATGGAATCAACCAACAATATTTACACATCAGACTTACACATAACATGGCTGGCATCAACCAACAATGTACGCACATCAGACGTACACATAACTTTGCTGGCATCAACCAATAATATACGCACATCAGACTTACATATAACTTGGCTGGCATCAACCACCAATATACGCACATCAGACTTACACATAACATGGCTGGCATCAACCAACAATATACACACATCAGACTTACACATAACATGGCTGGCATCAAATAACAATATACACACATCAGACTTACACATAACGTGGCTGGTATCAAATAACAATATATACACATCAGACTTACACATAACATGGCTGGCATCAACCAACAAAATACGCACATCAGACTTACACATAACATGGCTGGTATCAACCAACAATGTATATACATCAGACTTATACATAAGATGGCTGGCAACAACCAACAATATACGCACATCATACTAAGACATTACTTGGCTGGCATCAACCAACAATATACGCACATCAGACTTACACATAACATTGCTGGCATCAACCAACATTATACACACATCAGACTTACACATAACATGGTTGGCATCAACCAACAATATATACACATCAGGCTTACAGATAACATGGCTCGGATCAACCAACATTATTTACGCACATCAGACTTTCACATAACTTGACTGGCATAAACCAACAATATACGCACATCAGACTTACACATAACTTGGTTGGCATCAACCAAATATATACGCACATCATACTTACGCATAACATGTCTGGTATAAACCAACAATATACACACATCAGACTTACACATAACATGGCGCGCATCAACTAACAATATACACACATCAGACTTACACATAACATGGCTGGCATCAACCAACAATACACACACATCAGACTTACACATAACATGGCTGGCATCAACCAATAATATACACACATCAGACTTACACATATTATGGATGGCATCAACCAACAATATACACACATCAGACTTACACATAACATGGCTGGTACCAACCAACAATATATACACATCGCACAACATATTTCGTTAGCATCATTAGCAAAAATATATATTCAACCTGTTGAACAGTTACGTTATTAAAATTATGACCTGACTGACGAAAGTTAATTTTTTAACTTTTTAGGATTACTTGCATTATATTTGTGTTCACGAAATCGAACTTTTAAGGATCGACCTGTTTGTCAAAAATATTGTATACCGCAACGTGGTGCATTTCAAGTCAGAACATAAATGACGTGAGATGTACGTTAATCAACACTTGAAGCTAGACATACATTAAACCATCTACCATTAACAGCTTATTTAATGGTAGACTTGCAAGATAAATAATTGCAACAACTGCACCTCTTAGTATTGCACTTATTAATAGAGGGAAACACCCTGCGTCTTGAATGAACTAAATTATTTCTGAAAGGAGACTTTATATGGTGTTTTCTCAAAACAGGTGATCCTAGAGGAGTTGAAACTTTTGAGCCATTATTAAAAATCCTAGTAATATTATTAGAAGGAACATGAAACGAGGTTGCCGAGTGAAGATTTAAAGGTGTAAGGCGTACATATGGTTTAGTTCTAAGAAATGAAGTGTTATTTTGTGGAATTTGTATTGATGACGCAGAGTGTAACCGAAGAGGTGAAAGATTTATTTTAAAAGTTTTAACTAATAGACTCGTTATTGTTTTTTGGAGAGTAATACCATTCTGTGAAAATCGAAATAAGGGTCAATTAGTTTTTGTTAAAGATACGAAATAGAATCGTATCAAAGATCCATAAGAAATAATATTAGTAAATTTACGGACTGTTAAAATAGGTCCAAAACTCGACGTCAGTGTCTAATACAGGATAATGAGGAAAGTTAAGGAAAACCCTAATAAAATGGGCCAAAATGTCGTTGAGCACAAAACCTTCAACGCGGAATATGAAACACACGTGTTTAAGGAAAAACTGGATCATGAATGTCATACAATCCCTATAGGATGTAAAAATAACAATATTGATTGGATGTACAAATATACATACAATATTGATGGATGTATAAAACAAGTTTTGATGAAATCAATTAATTATTAATTCATTAATTCTTTGTGGAATATTTTGCCGCCATTTTCAAAATGGTGGCCATTTTTCAAAATCTGAAGTGGGTCCATAGCCAAACATGTTTAGTAGAGTATTGTCTAGCTATGTGTCAAGTTTTGTGCTTTGGTCACAAAATGCACAATATTTATCAATATATGTCACCAATCTGCCTCACTATTTTGTAATAGTACCCTTCTCGGGTCAGTAGCCACTCTCTCTGATAAATAGTTCTAACCATTGATTCTAAGGAATTAAATAGTTGTATACTATATTTAGAACGTTATACACTTCATGTGGGGTAACACCGATCATTGTTATGTAATAGGTTTGTCCACAACACATGTGGTAATAACGGAATGTATACGTTATATGGAGTTAAACACTACATATCGGACAGCAAAAGATAATATATACTCACTGCTGGCCATCATTTGATGATTCTTGAAACCACCTGACGACATCCCAAAAGGCATACCAGAAGACATTCCAGAGTTGACAGCGTTACCGCCATTGTCAGTATTTCCAGTACCGGCGGCAGTTGAATCGACTCTTCAATTATAAATATATGTATATTAATATATTAACGGTCCATCAAAACAGTTTTCGTCTTAGTATATCAAGATTGTTCGGAGGCTAGACCCCGAGTCATGGAATCGCATGGTTTACGTTCCCATCCGACGAACTAGAGTATGAGAAGTGTTACACCAAAAACCATCCAGGGGCGCTATTAAGGATTCAGAGTCAAATGTGCTTCTCCACTTGGCAACCGCCGCCAATATTATTATATAAAACATTAAATTGAAATATGTGAACATTTTTTAAAATCCATAAAACAATAATAATCATAATACGACACTGTCCCAAATTATGAATAGATGGTTTCACCATTTACAATAAATTGCTTTATGCTGTATTGCTAGCATTGAGAACATTGTTAAGACACACGGACATCATAGATGAATAGAGAATGCTGCAAAATATGGTTTGAATGTTGTACTTTTACACTTGCGCATTTGAGTTTTCAATTTCTTTTTAAATAAATTGACGTTCGAAGTATTGGTATTTGTATCCGGCTAATAGTTATTATTAAAAGGATTTTTTATTTTTACATACTGCTGCAATTTTACATATGGAGTTCTGCTAAACCCGGGACTAGAGGGCGTGAACGGTAGCAAAAGTATATATACATTTTGAACAGGAGAAGTAGCATTCAAGGACGACAGTCAACCACAAACACACACAGAAACAAAGAACACATTTTAAGATGAATAAAATGCAAGTTAAGACATCAAAAACCACAAACCACAAGGGTTGAAAATAGAGTTACCGTATTGGAAAAGTCAAAGGCAACTAAGGCCGCTGTGGTAGGGGGTGTGGGGGTTGGTTAAACCAGGTTCTAGGGTGCACTGAACCTCACTCTTACCATATTAGTTATCCTCCCTAACAAACAAGGCAGCATTAGTAAGCAATATAAGTAAACCATATATATATATTATATAAAACAAATAACCTAGAAAGCTACAAAGTAAGTACTCAGTGACTTGACAGAAGCCAGAGCAACAAGAAAACATACCGTGAAGGGTACTACAAGACAAGGTTTGCAGACAAACATCAAATGTTATCGTCCTATAAAGATTTAGGTAGACGTCATCATAGTGTCCACACGATGTCCGGTCATCGAACTATTAAAGAGGAATGCATTGTGGCGAATTGTATACGGGTCAACTAATAAACAGTTTAATAAAGATTGTATTACAGTTATTATGACCAAGGATCTTACGAAGTTTGTAAATCACATCACCATAGAAGTCAGGTTGTGATAGTCCTTGTCGCAGAAGAGTTCTTAAATTATTTTTTTATTTAAAAAAAGTAGATCAGAGTTAAGATAATAATATTTTGCAATTTCTTTTTCGAAGTTTATGGTAACGGTGGCCCTGCTGGAGCAGTTATACAATAGTACGCCACTATGCTTTCCTCTTTGATTGTGCGATGACCGGACATGCTGTGGTCCTTATGATGACGTCTACCTAAAGCCCAAAAGGACGGTGACTTTTGATGTTTGTCTGCAGTCTTGTCTTGTCGTGCCCTCAATGGTTTCTTCTCTTGTTGCTCTGGCTTCTGCCAAGTCATTGAGTACCTTCATTGTGGCTTTCTAGGTTATTGTTTTTGTTTTTATTTGTATATATACGAGCATCTTTGTGTTTTACTTATATTGCCTATTGATGCTGTCTTGTTGGTTAGAGAATAGTTCATGGCGGGGATTTCTTTATTTACACTGTCCCGTTTTGTTGGGTTGAGAGCAGGGTAAGTGTGAGGTTTGGTGCACCCTAGAATCCCCAACCCCTCCCCCACTCCCTCCCCCAACAGCGGCCTTTTTTGCCACTGACCGTTCCAAGGCGGTAGTCCTATTGTCAATCCTTTTGTGTTTGTCTTATTTGGCCTTTTACTCATCTCTAAATTTGTTTGCAATATATTTGGTATTTATCGCGTTCGTCGATTTATGAATTTCTCATTTCATACACTTTTGATACTGTCTTTAAAATATATATGTTCAACGCAGATTGTTAAGATTTACTATGTGTACTTGCCATGATTACCACCTATTAGATAAATTTTTTGTCAGGTATGGAAAACTACGTTTTATAGACACCTTGTTGGTGCCCCAATAAATACGAACTGAGCATCTCTTCTCGCAGAATTGTTTTTGTATCGCTATGATAGGGATCTCATGTTGGGCCTTTCACCGGATTCTCAAGCAGAAGTCAACGAAGCTTTAAATAACACCCCATGGTATCTGGAAGTTATTTTGCACATTCAAAATATTTCTATTCCACTATAATATGGTAAAAAATATATGCCCGAAGGAACTTCAACATAACAAAGCTAATAGTTCTGATACCGTCGCTTCTTTTCTCGATTAACACCTATCAATTGAAAAGTAAGATATAATAAGCACACTTTATAGCGAAAGAGATGTTTTCAACTTTTTCATTCTTTATTATCCCCCACTTAGACAGGAATGTTCCCCGAGCAACTTATGTAATATGTGTGTCTTATTTGTTTTTACATAACGTATAGTCGGGTTGAGGTGGTACCCTATCGAAATCCTGAAGGGATGATAAAGGTTAATGTTTGTCTTCAATCTTGTCTTTCTGTACTGTTATTGGTTTATTCTTATATATAAATTACTGGTTTATTCTCTTATACATAAATTATTGAGTACTAGCTTTGTGGCATTGTATGCATTATTTATTCATATATACATTATTTCCTTTGTTTTATACATATATTGCCTGTTTATGTTGCCTAGTTTGTTAGAGAATGTAGCCTGGCGGTGATTTCTTTATTTACAATTTATTCCCGTTTAATTGGTACAACAATAACGAAGAAGTAGGTTTGGTATACCCTAAACCCCAGCAGCCCTTGTTGCCACTGACCGTTCCATGACAGTACCCCTATAGTCAACCTTTTTTATGTTTGTAAATGTCGCAAATTTAATATTCTTGTAATTGTTCTTTGATTTTGATTGCGAGTTTCTGATTGGAAGTTTTACATTTCAAGTTCGACTTATTATACCTGTTTTAAGTCCAAGATAGAAAGAGCACTCAATCAATTCAGATACGGAACATACAAACGCTAAATTAAGGTTTTATTTTATACCCCAGCCAACCCCATTTTCTCGTCTTGGAGAAGGTGTTGGATGGGGTATGAAAGTTAATACTCGGACCACGTAATGAGTCTTATTTAACATGCACACAATTTATAAAAAAAATATCTTGAAATATCAAAAAATAGCATTGTGAACATTTGAAGGTCTCCATAAAGAGAGAACACTTATTATAACTGTATAAGTATATAAGTATATATATTTCTGTACTTCATTATAGTTATTTAAATTTGTGTTGACATTGTTAACGCAGTATGGTATGTACGTGCATTAGAGGAAGAGCAGATGATTACATCGTGCTTATATTGACATATGTGAATTAAAACAATTGGCAGTTGCCAAACACGATCTATACAAAAATATTACAGTCTCGGTTTGACTGAGAATGCGTTCCACCGATCACTCCCCCTAACCCCGGGTTAAGCGGGACTCTATAGCTGTTTTAATGTCAATTGTATGGAAATTTTAGCCACCCCGAAGGCGGTGAATATGTAACCTACAATTATGTTTGGTCAGCGGCGTATGGTCCCAGTTTCTGAAACAAATCTTAGTTGAATTTAACTGCTGTGATAGTTCAGATGTGCTTTTAAATATTTTAAATATTCCCGAGTATTCATTAGCATTTATTAGTATTTCTGTTTTTCTACAATCTATGACTAAAAAGCGGATCTCTTGGAAACAACAAACACAAACAAGAGAGAAAAGTGGCAGACTCGGTTTTATTGAGTCTGTTCATGAAAGGTACTATAGTTTGGACTAGACCTTTTAATATATTAAAACTGTAAACAATAAACAAAACAATAAATACTAAATAGTGGATCCCTGGGAAGCAACAAACACAAACAACAAGGAAAAGTAGTAGACTCGGTTAGATTGAGCATGTTCATGAGAGGTAATATAATGTGCAACACCTCTCAAGACCCCTAGCACACGCTTAATAATGACATTCCGTGTATCTAACTGCCTCTCATCTGCATCGTTGCGTAATGCATTAGTGTTTGATGCTTCATAGGTTGTTACTATACCGGCTATTTCCGGCTGCGTTTGTTCCGAAGTTGGTAGTGCCACTATTGCCTCTGCCCGCACTCATACCCATTCTGTACATAGCTGCCAACATTCCTAAAGGTATAAATAATATCAATGATAACATCAATGCTGAAAGAAGTGGTGTAGATCACAGACAGTCAGTGATCGCTTTGTCCGTAGTCTGTCTTCATCCTTCGTCTTCGTCCGTCTGTCCGTCACGCTTTAAACTGCAACATGAACTTGGTCACAACTTAAAAAATGTTTAACTTATGTTCATGAAACTTCATAAACATCTTAATCGCACCCCAAGGAAAGTCGTCACACATGTCTAATAAATTTCTGTCTTTCATTTCGGCAAAGTTATGTCCCTTTCCATTAAATCTTTACCTGCAACCTGATCTAGCTCATAACGTTAAATAAACACATGACAATCTTCAAAGTGTTCTGTGGAACACCCTTCTAGTTATTTATTTAACATAAGTTTGCAAAAGTCTATGTGATTATCACCTTCACACTGAAAAGATGTATAGCATAATTGTAAAAGTACACCACTGTTAAAAAACATATATATTCTTTATATCCCATGTGCCTTCAATACACAAATACACATACACATGAAAAGCATGCACTTACATTGTAAACTGAAACATGTGGTATGGTGAAACCATAGGTATGGTTCGTCGGATGAACATTTTATTAGATTTGTTATTTGGTTTGGATCATTTTTATTCGAATATATACATGCTAATGATCAACTGGATTTGTTTGGCAATGTTTCTATGCAAAACAGTCACTCAGTTCTGTTTAACACATCCACAAATATAGTTGCCGGTTATAACATTTTTACAGAGAAAGTCCGTCTCTGTCATCATACTATTACATTGAGATTATTTCGAAACAAGAATATCTTTGCCTTCTTACATTGATGCACTTTGAAATTTTGATGATGTGATATCATGGTAAGTGATCTTACTTTCGTTCAAATCCTATTTCTTATATGGTGTACAAATATTATGTTGTAAAAAGCTAATACATGATATTCATGCAAATCTGTTTTTTAAGCTATAACTTCGGAATGTTTTTTGTTATAAATAAATATCCAAAAATCTTTTATTTTATGCTTTATTCTTGTAGATTTTCTCCCAAAATGTCAAGATGTATAAACTTTGTTTATTCCAAATATTTTTCCCATTTACATTAAATTCAGGTCGGCCGGAAATTCAAGAGGGCCGCCAGAGCTAAAAATAGATTTTAAAATACAAGTTTGTAGCGATTAAAATAACATAATGTTTAAAGAACATTCAACTCCCTTATATTGAAATAAAACTGTATTTTAATTAGTACAGTTTTCGGCGATTTAAATTTCGATTCCGGGCCGAAAGAAATGACGTTTTCAAATCTCTGATCCTTTAGGACTGTCTCTTCTGTAGCTCATAACACCTTTACATTTAAAGAAATACTATAGCAACTTCTGTTTTGCTATATTTTAATCATAACTTAAAATTTCATAACTATTTTAAAAATCGGCGACTTGAATTCATTTTATGCTGATTTTCCCCCAAAATTTCAATATTTATATATTTTATTCATTTCAAATATTTGTTTTCAAGAACATGTTTATAACAGATACCTTTAAGGACTTTCAATCACCTTGTATTGTAATTATATTTTTAAAACTAATCCCGTCCTTAGTGAGTTTGGTTCAAATTTGCAACTTTTAGCCCAAAATATCACAGTGTTTCCAAAGCTCTGATCCTTTAAAGTGTTACCTATATCTCAGGACATCTTTAGATGAATGAAAACACTTTAAAAACTTCTATTTTGTTTAATTGGAAGTGACTATATTTTTTTAAATAATTATTCAAAAAATCAGCGATTTGTATGATTTTTTTGCTGATTTTCCCCCGACTTGGCAAGCTGTATACATTTTCTTCATTTCAAATATTATTTTTATTTATATGAATATAACAAACAACTTTTAGAAACTTCAGCTCCCTAACATTGCAATGATAATAATATTTTAAAATTATTCCAGTTTTTAGCGATTTTTGTTCAAATTTGCATGTTTTTGCCCAAAAATAATGTGTTAAGCTAGCCTACCGTTTCAAAAAAACTATCATGGCTATTTCTTTTTTACTGAGCTATATCTAAAAGATGGTAATATTTAAAATTTGCCAGCTGAGTTGGTACCGTGGTCTAATATAAGTAGATTTAAAAGTCAAACAGGAACTGTAGCATTCAAGGACCACAGTCAATCAAAAACACACATGGTAACAAATAATAATTACAAAGATAAATAAAAGGCAAGATATGACATCACAAAAATAAAAGGTATACCGCCTTGGAATGTTTCGATTTGTCGCACGCATGCCTAATATTGTGAACCTTGCGTAATAGTAGTTTAACCTGTCGCATTTTCACTAACGCCTTTAACTCTCTAATCTCCCTAAATTAAAGTTCAACAAACTAACATCATTAAATTAAAAAATGCATGGTGATATAAATATAGTGTTTGCTTAGTTTTATAAAGAGACTTAGTTGATTGGGAGTCTAAAAATAAAACAATATGTCACGGCGACCATCACCAGTCATGGCATTTCTTTTACACTTTTCTTTTTAATTGTGTAATAAAAATAGTCATAAAATAATCTATAGCCAACCGAAACGATGAAGCTTCAGACAAATTATAGCAAGTCAGTAAGTCATGTATGCAGAGTGGTATGTAAATACATATATTCATTGGTTTTAGCGGCGTGTGCAGAATAAATATGTCAAATAGACGGAAAACAGAACTTTAACATATTACGGTGTTAATTAGCATACATTTAACGAAAAAAACAAAGGCCTTTATAGAATACTTTCAGTATCGTTTGGCATTCACACTAGCGTTTGTTTAGTGTTGTGTGACGGCTGTAAATCGGTTATGTTTTACTTGCGTGTGAGTATTTGGGGTCTTCCGTGTCCAATCGCAGTTGCTTTAAAATAGAATACCGCTTAAGCTACTAAAATGATGACATTGGAGGTTTGCAGCAAATAGTATCTCTACTGAACAGACACAAATATGACCGAGTTTATTTCACGCATGTATAAATCTTACCAATCTCTTTGTCTTTTCAACCATGTGACAGTCCGATATTTCCATTATTTTACTTCTAAAACGTGTATTATATTCATGTTTTACTCCTTCTGATATCTGAATCGCGGAAATCTGTATTCCATTACGTGGTCCGAGTATTAACGAAAACGGGGTTGGGTGGGGTATGAAATAAAACCTTAATTTCGGCTTAAAAACTTGCATATTATAAAATTAAAACATTAACTAGAACGAATTCGACGGCGCGGCCATCCTAAAATACCCACGTTTTATTCACACAGGTCACTTCCCCCGCGCCCACCCCCACCCTACCCCCCACACACAGCGCCCCAGTATATGCAATGTAATCCCTTCATCAAAATGTTCATTTGATAAATATTTTTTAAATAATTGACCCCCTGTTACTCTCTACCCACCACCAACCCACTCCAACCCGAACACCAGGGAAGACGCACGAGTTTTAAATAATAAATTATTTGACATGCTGTATATCTCGTTATTAGAAGACTATTATACCAATTAATGTGCAAAAGTATGAAAAAAATACACCGTAGTTGCATTTTTAGTTTATTTGATGCCCCTTCCTCCAGGCCCTATACTATACTCGGTAAAACAAGTTTTGGACTAGGGTATATAAAGTCATAGAAAAATAAAACTAGTGGGTAGAATTTAAGTATCTTTTTTTACCAAGGTCTACCCTACCCTACCCGGTTAATTTGGTACCAGAAACATTAAATTCCAAACAAGATTTGATTTTTAAAAAATATCGCGAACACACAAAGGGTCTGTAAAAAATGTTGCAAAGTCCATACAAAGTAACAGTTACGGACACATTCGAGTACCCAATAAAAAGATTATTATTTTTTCGCAAACTTTCATTGTAAACGATAATTATTGTTGATTGATGATCTATTGTGAAATATCAAATGAGATAATAATGGTTATGGTTGGATGTCATGGTTTAGCGATCATTGTACGTGTTCGAACACTGCCATGGTCCAAAACTTTTTTTTTACAGAGTATATAACATAAAAGGAAACAAATGTATACAGCGTAATCCCATCATCATGTTTCAGTTGAGACATAATTATAAAAAATAATCCAAACCCTCCACACACACACACAACCCCATCCTCCACTCCCACCCCCCTGGCCCCCGGGCAGACAGTCCGAATTCGATATAATAAAATAATAAAATCATTTAATATGTTGCTTATCTTTTATAGACGTTTACATACACCAAGTTATGTGCAAGAATATGGAAAAATGACAGTGTAATTGATTTTTTAGTGTATTTGACCTTCTGACCCCCCCACCCCACTGAGGGACCCTGGATGCAGAGCAATCATCATAATGCTTCATTTGAGACATAATTACTAAAAAAAGAATGAAAAATATGACCCCAAATCACACCCAATCCACCCACCATAGGCCCCAGGGCAGACGTTCGAGTTAGCAAAATATAATCGTTTGATATGTTGTTTATATTTTATATACCATAACATAGTTATGTGCAAAAATATGAAAAAGTGACAGTGTAATTGAATTTTTAGTTTAGTTGAACTTTTGACACCCCTGAGGGCCCCTGGGCTCAGATCCAAAAATAATAGTGCTCTCGCACGCCATCATCATATGCTGAAGTCATACCCTAAGTTTGGTTGAATTCCGTTCAGCGGTTTAGGAGGAGATGCAGTAACAGACGGACGGACGGACGAACGGAGGCGATTTTAATATTAATATACCCTGTTTTTTTTCAAAGGTAATTACATTTTTTCAGTAAAAAAAGTTTAAACGTGTTTTATTGTCGAAATATCCGTTATAAAATCCTGCTAATATAAGCTTTCCCATCGCTTAATAATTAATGCTGGACCACGTAATGTACTATGAGAAGATAACTTTAACAATTAAACTAAATGAGTCATACACAATTTGTCTCAGGATTTTTAATTTTGTTAAAGCTTAATTATCACATTTCTGTTTTGTTGTAAAACCATACTTAATACATTTAATAACTGTTAAAACTATAGTATTTTAGTTCTTTTCAATTTATAACGGAAATATCGGTTCGGAATTAAAATTAAGAAACTACGAATACAACGTTCGGTTTAAATATAGAGGTCTGGCGTGGCGCAGTCGGTAGTGCGGCGGATTTGTAACCGGAGGCCCCGGGTTCAATCCTCCGTGGTGCCACTGAGTTCCGTCGGTGTGTTCTTGGGCAAGACACTTTCCCTTAGCCTCGTCCGTCGGATGGGGACGTAAACCGGGTCTCCTCCGAGCACGTTAAAGAACCATAGGAATTTATTCGATAATAAGAGTAGGGCTGGTTCCCGGATTCCTATGTATCGTTCTCCTCTCTCTGGGGCGGCTCTAAATAACCTATACTGTGTTGATGAGCCGTTAAACAACATTCAATTCAATTTAATTAAATATAGAGGTGAAAAATAAAAATGTTACACAAATGTTATTTTATTTTATGACGTCTATTTAAAGCCCAAAATGACGGTGACGTTTGATGTTTGTCTGCAATCTTGTATTTTCGTGACCTCAATGGTTTGTTCTCGTGTTGCCCTGGCTTCTGCCAAGTCATTGAGTTCTTTGTGGATTTCTAGGCTATTGTTTTTTTGTATTTATATATGCACGAGCATCTTTGTGTTTTAATTATATTGCCTATGAATACTGCCTTGTTGGTTAGAGAATAGTTCATGGCGGGGATTTATTTATTTACACTGTCCCGTTTTATTGGGATGACAGTAGGGTAAATGTGAGGTTTGGTGCACCTTAGAACCTGGTTTAAACCCCACAGTGGCCCTTTTGCCACTGACCGTTCCAAGGCGGTAGCCCTATTGTCAACCCTTTTTTGTTTGTGATGTCTTATTTGGCTTTAAATTCATCTTTAATATGGTTCTTTGTTTCTGTGTGTGTTTGTGTTTGACTGTCGTCCTTGAATGCTGCTTTTCCTGTTTGATTTTTATATCTATATTTACAATCTGAGTACAAGACTCAATTAAAGGGCTCTGTCTGCTGGCACTTGTTCAGTAGAATTCGGTAGTGTACTCAACACTGTAAAATAACCTCATTTTAAGGTTGTATTAACATTCGCAATAGCGATGAAGAAACTTCGACTCACTAGTTTAGAGCCCAATTTGTGTGGCTTTAAAGTGAAATAATACCGCTTAAGCAAAGGCTTAGGTGTTTCACCTTATATAACCTTTTATTGCCGCGTCTGATACTGTGTTTGTTGATTTTAATGGTATTTATTTACATGAATGTTCGCTTAATTAGCAAACTAGTATAATAAAAACTTGTCAAATATATCCTTTTGTTTTTTGCGAGTCTATGCGACTATAACAGGTCGTGAAAAGTCGTTCCTCAACCGGGAGTCGAACTCAGGGTCTCTTGTTTACCGTACCAGCACTCTAACCACTGAGCTATCGAGGGCATACGGTTAGGAATCGATTATTCACCAATTAGCTGCACCGTACCCGGTTACACGACTATAATATTAAGATTATTAAACAAGTTTTATTTTTTCAAATAAAACGAAAACGAGTTTTATATTTTTCATATCATTATAATATAAATGTCATTATAATGAAATGATGAGTAATCGTATTACCTTGAATTTATTTATTCGGTCGTTTTTTCACGAGGGATAGAAATGCTGTATAGGAAACCGCATGATAATTAAACGATATATTACACTTTCCTCAAGGCTCTGTACTAGGACATCTTTTGTTAATTATATATCTGACAATATGTTAATCTTAGCCCGATGATAGTTCTTTGTCTGCATCCACTTCAATAATTGATGATATGGAGGGTATTTTAAACATGATTTGAACATTATTTCAAATTGGTCAAAAAACATGGTTAGTTCAACTAAACGCGAGTAAAATTAAAGCATTGTTTGTTTCTTTCGAAGAACAATGAACAGCGTCGGCTTAATCTTGTTTTAGATGAAACTCAGTTGTCGTTTGTTGAACACCATAAGCATTTAGACTTTACCTTGAGCCATGATGGCAAATGACATATGCATATCTAAAATATATCTCTTTCTGCTTATTGTTTGGGATGGCAGCACAGAATATGAAAAACAAATACAATATGAAGCTGCGAGTATTGTGATCGGTCTTACCCGTTCGGTATCTATTGTTAATTTAATGAATGAAATAGGGTGGCTAACGTTATCAGAACGGCGTGAGTTCCATAGTCTTTCTGTTGTATACAAAGTGGAAAACGGAATAGTGCCAGAATACCTGGAAATTCTATTGCCTTGCCAAGATCCGTAGCGGAAGACATTCCATATTCCCTCAAGAACGCAAGAAATTGCTCGCAGACTCAAGTTAGAACATCTATTTTTATGAATTCATTTATTCCATCAGCTATAAAACTCTGGAATTATTTACCTTTAGATATTAGGAAGTCAGGGTCACTAAACATATTCAAAGGCCAGCTTATAAGAACAATGTTTACTAGTTCAAATGTGCCTGGTTTTAACTTATCTGGTGTACGTCTTTTTTAATTTTTTAAATGCATGCTAGGATAAGAAATTTATGTAGTAATCTCAATAAAGATCTTTCCCAAAATCATTTACGCGAATCGCCTCAATGCTATTTTGGTCACAATAATGAAGATGCAAATCATTTCTTCTTTGATTAATGTAAGCACTTCATTGTTGAAAGGCTCGAACTCTTCCATTCAACACGTTCCGTTGATCCTTTAAGCTCAAATACATTAATGTTTGCAAGGTTAGATCTTACATCACGAGGATTTTTTTTTTATTTCTGTTTTAATTCTGTTCAAAATTGTATTAGAGATAGTCATCGATTTACTTAGGTTTGCCATTCAATCAATTTTATCCTTTCTGATCAACGCGAGCAATGTCACGTGTGTATCATTTTCATTCTTCCAATTCTACTTCTTCTATCTCCTTCATTTCTAGTTTCTACTTATATGTATCATCATATTATTGCAACATGTCCTATTACTTACATTATGTAGTTAATCCAGCTTGTTAATACGTTTTAATAGCAATAGCCATTCATTGTATTGTTAAAGCTCCATTGTAGGGAAGGGCCGCAACTAATGTGGGTAATACTTGTGGCCCGACCCAATTGCATTGTAGTTGTACATGTATGGCAATACAATATGTTTCAATAATTTCCCTAAATACATTATTTCTTTGCGTGTTAATTTAAAAGCACGAGTCGTTACTGACACTAACAAATGATAGCGATTAAAGTTGAACACATTTGGAAATAAATTACGAAAATATCTTGAATCCCAGTTCATTTGCAATCCTTGTGAAACTTGAAGTACATCATTTATCACGACTGCGTTACTTCATTCGTTATTTTACGTCATTTTCTCACCTTTTTCTCATTGTCGCATGGAGTCGCTTACGCACACATACACGCAAATACATCTTACAGATACAATTAATTATAAAGTGAGCATATCTGTTTACTTACTTTGAAAATCCTGAGGAAATCTATTTTGGGAAGTAGCAGGTTGCGTATGCATAACCATGTCAACAAGTGCGAAATATCCACACAGCAACACCGAAATATTCAATAATGTCATGTCTGAAACGAAGATAAAAAAAGGAATATATCCAGTCTCCAAAAAGATAAGATAATTATCAAATAACACGGAAATTGAAAAGATTTGAATTGAAAATCATAGAACGTTAAGCATTAACTCGAAAATAGCGTCGAGTTGGACATGACATATAGTTTATCTAGTCTCATTCAGGAAACATATAAATTAATGTTAGTGCACGTGTAATTATAATTGTCAACATGTACAGTTATATATACATACACGCACTGGAATACGATGACTGTCAGAATCGCATTACTTTCAAATCTGAAATAGTTATCTACGCACAAATCCGAACAACTATCAACATCCACATGAAGTACACTACATGTTATTCATATATTCAGTAGGTGTGTGTATGTGCGAGCGTGCGTGTTACTTGGTCATAGGAGAGTCATGTGTTTTTTTTATGCATTTGATTGTATATGGTTACTTTGTTTTTGTTTTACTGACCAGTCATTAAAAGGTTATTGATTCTATTCCAAAATATGTCAAAAACACTGAAAATCTATGATCTATTATACCTATAAAACACCTATTAGAAACATTATTTTGAATTATAAAAAAATAGTTTCAGATCTTGGTCATGTTATCACTGGTATTTTTGAAATTATCAACAAACGACTTCATTTGACGTCTATTTGTTTTGAATAAACATAAGCAATGTAGGCTGTGAGCTAATAGGAGAACCCCCTCCCCGCTCCAGGGGAAATTTTGTACACCCTATTTTTCCGTAAGCCCATTATGTGTAGAGCATTTTGGAACATATGTGCCATCTGGCGACTGGGGCTTTGGTGTAGAATACGTTACCTACAAAATAATAATTAATTTTACTGCATTTTGAAGACTAAACATGTATGGAAGAAATGGTTTGCATATTAAATTGTCTTCATTATTCATGCCCATTACAATACACAAGTTTGTTTAACTTACTTTTAATACCTTGGATACCTGTATTACTAAGCCTACGTTACCGTAGTTTACGTTACCTTGTGTTATTAAGTTTATTAACGTAAGCCATTAAGAACATTAATGATGTTATATCCGAAAATTATTCCAAACCTTACAGATATCACAAACATACGTTCCCATGATGTTAATAATGTTTGGGTCTTATAATGTCCGTTAGAGATTTTAAATCATTTTCTATTTTCCGCATGTTAAAAGAAATTAGAACAAATCATCCAATACACTATTAAAGTTTTATTGCAACATACCTTTAGACATAATTGATAGTAACAATTCATTTTGAACATTATTTATGCTTTTTAATCTACAAAATTTCGTTTCACTTAATGTTTATACCTTTGATACCTACATTATTAAGCCTACGTTACCGTAATTTACGTTACCTTGTTGAAGAAGGTGTTCGGTTTAAGAAATTAATAAAATAAGTATTTTATATCCGAAAATTATTTTAAGCATCTTAATTATAACAGACATACGTATTCATATGTGCACAATGTTTGGTTCTTGTATTGTCCATTACATTGTGTCTTTTAAAATAATTAATAATAATTTTCCATGTGTTACTAGACATCTAGAAAATTCAGCCAATTAGCTTATAAAGATGTTAACACAACATTCCTCTAAACATCATCGATGGTAACAACAGTGTTTGAACAGACTTGAAATTATGTCAAGCAAATATGTGTTACCTCATGTATTAAACGTTACGTACGTTACCAGCTACGTTCGCATCATATTATTTAAATACCACATCTTAGTATCAAATAAAAACATTGATATATATCTTTAATTTCCTTTATATATTATTTATACTTAGGCAAACATTACATGAAATTAGGTTTGTATGAAATTAGGTTTGTATAGAATTTATTCTTCTGTATTTTTTACGTTACCAAATTCAAAGCAAAATAGCAAATCATAAGCACAGTTTTAACTGATAATGTATTCATATATTTATCAAATGTAAGAAATTAAGCAATTTCAACATATTTACAAAATGAATTGAACTTTACTAACGTTACTCACAAATATAAATGTATATCTTTATAAGATAGCATGCGTTTTCATGGTAATATATTACATCATTTGAGCTCATAATTCCTCTATACATTGTCATCACTTTCTTCAAACTCAATATCAATCGGTTTGTTGGCTGCCATATCTTCTCGCCCATTATTGCTACCTTCTTCAGTGTCAGGCTCTTTGAACATGATGTCAACCAACTATTGTGACGCAATATCGCCAATAGACCATTCAAATTGAATAACTTTATCTTATCTCATTTGTTTCTGCGTCTGGTTAATGTTGGTCAGTATGGTACCACAAAAGCACTTGAAAGTGTGTATGTTCAAACGCATAATTATAGAAAATTGACACGGCGGAAAAAAGCTCTAGTTGTGGCCTTTGAATTTTCGCGAAAACGTATTCGACATCCGTGTTTGTCATATAGGCAGCACACTATCCTCTCCGTGATCTCCGTACTTGTTTTGGAGATCATCCGAATATTCATGCTGCTGTTCGAGCAATCCAAATTGACACAAACTCTCTGTGCTTTTTAATCCTCTTCTTGCCTCTGCCTACAAATCCAGTGGTTGTAACACAGCTTGTAAAGTAGTAAAGACCCCTTAACCTCTACAATTTGTTTCACATTCAACTCCTTTTTTAATCATCCCAGTGCCAAACACGACATATGGTTGTATTACTGAAACAAATTTTCGTATGTCTGTGTCAGGAGAATGCACCACGATTGTTTCTGATGTTGGTGAGGATTGATTCATTCCGATGTCTGCTTCCTCCTATGATGAAAACGGATCTTCCTGATCATCAGCAAAGAAATATGTCATCTGCAATGGTAAGCCAATGACATTTTTCCCAGACAGAGTAGGTTTCATGACCTTTGAGGTTTGGTGAATATCTGTCTGTTTTCCACTGGCCGAAAATGCGATTAATGAATTGTGTCGTATTGTTGCGATTACTTAGGTAACTTCAAATCACACACAATAAGTCTTCGTTTTCGGCCCTGACAACAGGAGAGTTGGGGTTTCACTTCACCTCTTACACATAAACTACTTGATAGATCTAGCGACGCAAGTGTCTGTCACAAAGTTGACTTAAGGTGCTTTGGTAAGTATGTCAAACACCATCTCTGCCAAATCGTCAAACGTACCAGGAATGACGGGTTACCGTCACACACACACACAGTTTATTCAGTAGGTCGCTGTGCTGATGCTTCTAAGCAGTGGAGCAATTTGACTTTGTCAGTTATAACTGAATTGCCATCAGCTGTTGCAAGGGATCATGGTACTGGGGCGAGAGGATATGATAGCTTCAACTTAAGATCTGTCTAATACCTAATCAATATGGGAACCAAGTAACCAAATATTAGTGTGTTATAGATCGGGTCGGCGTGTCAACTAACAAGCCATTGCCAAATATGTCATGGTCTTCTCAATACGGAAGATCGGAGGTATAGCTCATAGTCATTGATATCAACTCCGAATTGGGTTTGTGAAACCAATGATAGATTCTGTGGCTCTTCTCAAGTCTTTCTCATTGTTCTTTTTTGGGATAGATGCAGTTCTTTGCGCGAAGAAATAACTTCTGATGACACATGTGCCATCTGGAGAGTGGCCTCTAGCAGCTTTACTCTACATTGACGTGTAATGCACCAGTGGTATTACTGGTATGCTGCATACTTTCTACTGAATCCAATGATGTTACCCTTAATATTTGCATGCTGATTGATATTTTATGAATAGTTATGTAACTTGTGGAAAAGGGACACTACATCTCATGTTTTGGAGAAGTTCATTTGACCCGGGGGTCGGTTGTGGTAAGACTCAGGTACTGGAATGTGTTTGTTCCAATGGTCATACTCTAAGAACAGTGGTCATAGGCGTTAGAGTGAAGATAAATGCATGTCAATGTCATTTTCCTTTGTGTCTGTCTTTGATAAGAGTTAGTGATGTCCAAATACTAGTATTGTGTGTGTGTGTGTGTGTCGTTCTAAGGTTTAAAGTCCCTCCGACAACATATACAGATCAAGCGCAATCCGGAGACACGTATCTTGAGCGTAATGTCACAATAGAGTCTGGACTTCTCTAGATTAGTGTGTTGGTTGATCTGGTGCTGCTGTGCTGTGTAGTCATTTCCGTTGTCTATATGTAGTGGGGTTTTCGCTTTCGCTGTGTAGTTTTCGCTGCAGCGGTGAAGTGGTGGTTCTGTTTACATCCGCTACTGGAAACGATCCCTTTCAGAGCCACACCCACCACAGTATGACCCCTGCGCCGCATACACCGCCCGACGTCCTGTCACCCTTCGGTCTTCTGTCGAATGTAGGCCTCGGCCTTTGCGTCGATAACCGGGATTATGGTTGCGACCCGTGATATCTCAGCTCCGGCTCCGGCCCGCGGATTTCTGACTTCCAAGTTCTGTAGACATCAGATGATGTGTGCTGTGATGGGACGCAGGAGACACCTTCACTCTCGGTCTAATGACAGTCAGTCTGCTAATCGCTCTCGGCCTCGGCGTCGATACTGGTGATTACGGTACTCCACAATTTGACCCCAGCTCCGGATCCAAGTATTCAGCAGACTGAATGTCATCAGTGCCCACTCAGCGACGTGATAGCAGGTGGGATAATGTAATCAGAATAAGGCAAGACTAACTTACATTGGATGGGGACAAAATATTCTTCTTCTTTTGGGTTTGTCTCAAAAGCAGGATACGTTGTACCAAAGAGAAGATGCCGTAACTAGTATAAAAACAACACTGTCAATAACGGACAAGCAGTAGTTTATTGTGCAATTACTATTTGTTTCTGATTTATGGATGTCACGCCCTTCTGTCCCCCCACTCTCATTTGGAAAACATACTTCATTTGTAGCAAATGCATACATTTTCAGGAAAATATATCCTTCAAAATTGCCCCAGAGTGGGGATGGCCTCTTTTGGTAACTTACGGTCAAGTTATTATTAACTGTATTTATGATTTTTTGGTAACGAACAGTGTGTAACGTAAACTACATTATATTTTCATATTTGCATTATGTTGAAAAGGCTGTCTAAACAATTCATAAATAACATAAATATAGAGAGTATTTGTTGTTCATATGCACATGTTTTACTCATATTCAAATTTATTGAAGGTGTTTTGGAATTGTTATGGTAACGTAATTGTCACGTGCGTTACACACAAACGCCCCAATGCTCAGATGGCACACAGATCTCATTTTGAAGCTTTTTTATGAACTTTCAGAAAATCATACCCTACAAAATTCCTCCAGCGGCGTAGCGTGGCATACTCCATTACGCCATGGCGTAACATGGAAATTGAAAAGGCAAAAAAAGAAAAGTCTTAAAAGTTGAAATCTGCAATAAAAACTGAAATGGGGTGAGGGGGAAAGGTTTTCAACTAGCATTTTCAAATATGAAAATGAAAATCAGTTTTTTTAAATCTAAAAATATTTACGGTATTTTGTTGCCGCGTTAATAAATTTGGGTAGTATACCGTGTATTTATTTTAAAATCAATACTCGGTTTAAAAGTGTGTTTGTATGCTCTTTATCGTTGCGAATGATTTGTTTACAAAGCGCGAATATTTGAAATGGCGTCGAGTTCAGCTTTAAGTCATGAACCTCCATCTCCAGATGTGTTTTTAGGCGGAACCGGGTTACAGACGATAACACCAGATTGAAATTGTTAAACTCAATGTGGGACGAAGTACAACATTTCCCCTTCCCAGTCAGGTATCTACAATATAGCACGAACTTGAAGAAGTTTAGCCTCAGCACAATTTCAATAGGCCTATTGTATTGTATATCTAATCATTTCGATTTTGTTGAATCAAAATATCAAATGCTAATCTATCTTACAGTTACTGTATAATCGTAAGCAAAAAAATTGGAAAAAAATGTCGCAAAGCTGACCAACGTCGATTTTATTTTTATGTATACTGCACAAAAAATAAAAATAATTTATTTTCTCTTCATATTGAACAAAGCCAACACTAATAATAGCGTGTGTGTATCTGTTTATAGTACAGAGTTTGGCCGAATGTTATGCACACTAAAATATTAAGGTAAATTATAATGAAAGACGTTTTAAGGAAAACAACCACTCAGTTGCTTAATATAATTATTGACCTATTTATTTTAGATTCTGGGACTCCTGTTTCAAAACACTCCGTGAAGACTTCATCGGCTTCGCCATGTGTAAGTCAACGACTGGCGAAGCTCTCTCTGGGGGCGTTTATGCATAATCTAGAGGCCGCTGGTGTTGAACTACCTAAAATGAGGGGACAGGGCTATGACGGGGCAGCCAACATGAGTGGAGTGTACGTAACCTGAGTTGAACTTAACACACTTCCATTGTCATTCTTGTAGTAATTCAAACTTTATATCGGTATTAATTATTTAATTAGTTGATGGCTCACCAAATGGTCGTCACTCTTCAGTAGCAAACGCCGCCTATGAAGGAACTTTAACCAGATTCCATCTCCCAGGTGCGAGGCGGGTGCCTTGTCCATTAGGTCATCGCACTTGGTATACGTACATTTTGTATGTCTGTACACTTTGTCATTTTGAAACACTTAATCCATTACTGATAATGTATTACTATAAAATGTATAGTCAATTGTTTACCATTGATTTCCGCGATTTTACTTTTAGCTTATATTACAGTATAGGCATGTGTGTACAGGGTAGACCATTGACTCAGTTTTATAGACACGATGTAATAATATAACTTTTATTCCACATATTTATAAAATTGCAGATTCCGGGGTGTGCAGGCTCGTGTGAAGGCACAAATACATGGGGCTGTGTATACGCACTGCAAGGCACATTGTTTGAATCTAGCCATCGTTCATGCTTCCAAAGAAGCATACGCCCGGAACATGATGGACATGGTCCAAACTATTGCATTTGCATTCAATTATTCAACGAAAAGGTTACTGTGCTTTCGAGAGAACATCGGCCCAGTGGATAGAGAGGAAATGAATCGGCACACAAAACTGCAGTCGTTATGTGAGACTCGTTGGACATTTTTCCAAAATTTTCTCGGGGGAGGCCCCACGGATCCCAAACAGCAAGAGGGGCGACCCCCTCCCGCACCTACCCCCACTCGTCGCGAGGCGGCTCGGTTCGCAGCTACGTTGCTCAGTTTTGGAGTAACTTCAAAAAAGGCCACGCTACGCCCCTGTCCTCCATCGAGTGGAGGAGAGTGGGTCTATAGCCAGCTCAATGACTATTGGGCCATTGTTTACAAAGTAAGAAAAATGTAAACATTTTATTGTTGGATACATTTATCTCATTTATATCTCATCTTTCTCATTCGTTTAATACATGTATATTTTCTATATTAATTTGATTTATTCTAAAATATGTATATGTATAGTAGTATATCATACCAATAGTTCATGTAAATATGTAAATCTATTTTTAGGTGTGACAAGGGATGGTCCTCCCGACAGGAGTGAATAAACGGGACGTCAAGAGACGATTCAGAAAAGCATTAAATGAATGATATCCTTTACGTGAAGACTTTAAAACTATACTAAAGGAAAACGAGAACGCAACTCTGTATTAATAGTCAAATATCTTGGCGTGCATCAAATATCTTGGCGTGCATTGGCGTGCATCAAATATCTTGGCGTGCATCAAATATCTTGGCGTGCATTGGCGTGAATCAAATATCTTGGCGTGCATCAAGTATCTTGGCGTGCACTGGCGTGCATCAAATATCTT
The DNA here is from genome assembly GCA_037043455.1 of Cyrtodaria siliqua. NCBI lineage: Eukaryota > Metazoa > Mollusca > Bivalvia > Adapedonta > Hiatellidae > Cyrtodaria > Cyrtodaria siliqua. The sequence goes on from JAWPHD010002153.1 coordinate 107,799, forward strand.
GGCGTGCATCAAATATCTTGGCGTGCCATCAAATATCTTGACGTGCATCAAATATCTTGACGTGCATTTAACTAAAAACTGTAATTTTCTTTCAGTACACAGTATTTCGGTCTAAATATTATAAGGGATCAAGCGTCATATAACGCGGGCTGTATATACTAACAACGTACTCGGTAAGAAATGGTCCTGGCAAGTACCGGTTGTTAGGAGGACCCCCTATGTTCACGGCAGTTTAACGACGGTTTCACGGCGATATTTGCTGGAGTGCGGAAGCGCCGACATAGGTGCTTTAGACGAAAATACGCGTCATCTTGACGTGACTTAACACCTGCACGTCCTTGTTTGGGACAGTTGTTAGTCAATACAGTCTCACTCAGACGTTGAACGTCTTCGCGTTACTCTTTACGTAAACGTGGCATACAGTAAACCTTACTAAATTTTACAAAATTTCTTGATAAATGATGTCGTTAGACAAAATTATGATTAAGCCACGACCCGTGCATCACGTGTATCTGTTAAATTTTGTATTTCATGCTTTACTTACAAATAATTTTCAAAATGAAATATGGTGGAGATATTGGTGACAATTTTCGACCACTGTTAAATTAACAAAATATTATTTGACCAAATAACATTACACATATATTGACCCTAAAAACGGGTTTCTTTTTTCCTTAAGTATATATTAAAGGAAACAAACTGGTTAATTCTAGATCTCTTGATTATGTTGGTGATTATGTAGGTGACGATATACAATCCGAATTCACACTCATTACTTCAAGTTTTCAGATTCATTAAACAAGTCGAAGTATGTGCTCATGACCTTGAAAGTAGATTGAGATAATTTAGGATTATCATTGTTATCTTGTATTGTATATTGTTACATATACTCAGTATATATTGTAAAGATAGCATTTGTATTAATTCCCAATGTTATACATATCGGTACCACGTAAGTATAGATATAAAATCGACAGGAAAAGCAGCAATCAAGGACGACAGTCAAGACAAACACACACAGAAGCAAAGAACAAATTTGAAAATGAATAAAAGGCAAAAATAAGACATCACAAACACAAAAGGGTTGACAATAGAGCTACATTTCCTGTTCGACTTTTATACAAACTTTAATTGTTAAAACTGCAATTACAAAATATTTTATTAATAATACAAATTTTTTAGACGGAAATTGGATTAAAACAATTTTAAACACCACCCAACGCAAAAATTCTCCATAATTTATCACACTACAAAGAACATGTAACACTTCAGTTTTAATAGAGGCGTAAAAGCCAGACAGAATAATAAATAATTATACTGGAAAGTTTTGCAACCCTGTAATAGATAGACGTATCTACATAATAGACTGTCAGAATAACACTTCACTTACGTGTATTCACAACTGCATTATTTAATAATGCAACTATATACATATACATTAGAACATGTTGTAACATTATTTGTAAGATAGATGCAGTAACTATTAACACTATGCATAATGTTACGTGTATATAAATAGATGAGTAAGCATTATGCATAACCTTACCTATAAATAGATGCAGTAAGCATTATGCATAACTTTACATATAAATATACACATTTCCATTTAAATAGATGCAATAATCAATATGTATAAAGTAACGTATCAAAAGATGCATTAACCTTTGTAATAATACCACTACCTGTTATAATCTATTAAAGGATTTTTAAAGTTTTAAATATTCAAAATATAATTATATGAATGAAATATTATAAATTACTTTGATTAAGGTAAGGTATGTTACTCTCAGAGAATGTTCCTAATAAAGGACAATTAAAATATAGTAAGGAGATTGCCTTTATTAACAATAAAAACATACTCTTCAAATCATGTGTAATTCTCTGTCTGGTAAGATCTCAATAACTATGTATAGAGGTTACTGCATCTATTTATATGTAACTCGTATGTATAATGGTTATATGTAACTCGTATGTATAACGGTTAATGCATCTATGTATATGTAACTCGTATGTATAATGATTACGCATCTATTTATATGCAACTCGTATGTATAATGGTTATATATAACTCGTATGTATAACGGTTAATGCATCTATGTATATGTAACTCGTATGTATAATGATTACGCATCTATTTATATGTAACTCGTATGTATTATGGTAACTGCATCTATTTATATGTAACTCGCATGTATAATGGTCAATGCACCTATTTATATGTAACTCGTATGTATAATGGTTACTGCATCTATTTATATGTAACTCGTATGTATAATGGTTACTAAATCTATTTATATGTAACTCGTACGTATAATGGTTACTGCATCTATTTATATGAACTCGTATGTATAATGGTTACTGCATCTATTTATATGTAACTCGTATGTATAATGATTAACGCATCTATGTCTATGTAACTCGTATGTATAATGGTTATTGCAACTATTTATATGTAACTCGTATGTTTAATGGTTACTGTATCTATTTGTATGTAACTCGTATGTATAATGGTTACTGCACCTGTTTATATGTAACTCGTATGTATAATGGTTACTGCATCTATTTATATGTAACTCGTATGTATAATGGTTACTGCATCTATTCATATGTAACTCGTATGTATAATGGTTACTGCATCTATTTATATGTAACTCATATGTATAATGGTTACTGTATCTATTTATATGTAACTGGAATGTAAAATGTTACTACATCTATTTATATGTAACTCGTATGTATAACGGTTACTGCATCTGTTTATAAGTAACTCGTATGTATAATGGTTACTACATATATTTATATGTAACTTGTATGTATAATGGTTACTTCATTTATTTATATATAACTCGTATGTATAATGGTCAATGCACCTATTTATATTTAACTCTTATGTATAATGTTTACTGCATCTATTTATATGTAACTCGTATGTATAATGGTTACTGCATCTATTTATATGTAACTCGTATGTATAATGGTTACTACATCTATTGATATGTAACTCGTATGTATAATGGTTACTGCATTTATTTATATGTAACTCGTATGTATAATGGTTACTACATCTATTTATATGTAACTCGTATGTATAATGGTTACTTCATCTATTTATATGTAACTCGTATGTATAATGGTCAATGCACCTATTTATATTTAACTCTTATGTATAATGGTTACTACATCTATTTATATGTAACTCGTATGTAGAATGGTTACTTCATCTATTTATATGTAACTCGTATGTATAATGGTCAATGCACCTATTTATATTTAACTCTTATGTATAATGGTTACTACATCTATTTATATGTAACTCGTATGTATAATGGTTACTTCATCTATTTATATGTAACTCGTATGTATAATGGTCAATGCACCTATTTATGTTTAACTCTTATGTATAATGGTTACTGCATCTATTTATATGTAACTCGTATGTATAATGGTTACTGCACCTATTTATATGTAACTCGTATGTATAATGGTTACTGCATCTATTGATATGTTACTCGTATGTATAATGGTTACTGCATCCATTTATATGTAACTCGTATGTATAATGGTTACTACCTCAGTTTATATGTAGCTCGTATGTATAATGGTTACTGCATCTATTGATATGTAACTCGTACGTATAATGGTTACTGCATCTATTTATATGTAACTCTTATGTATAATGGTTACCACATTTATTTATATGTAACTCGTATGTATAATGGTTACTACATCAGTTTATATGTAACTCGTATGTATAATGGTTACTACATCTATTTATATTTAACTCGTATGTATAATGGTCACAATGGTTACAGCAAATATTTATATGTAACTCGTATGTATAATGGTTACTGCATCTATTGATATGCAATTCGTATGTATAATGGTTACTACATCTATTTATAATTAACTCGTATGTATAATGGTTACTACATCTATTTATACGTAACTCGTATGTATAATGGTTACTACATCTATTTATATGTAACTCGTATGTATAATGGTTACAATGGTTACTGCAACTATTTATATGTAACTCGTATGTATAATGGTTACTGCATCTATTTATATGTAACTCGTATGTATAATGGTTACTGCACCTATTTATATGTCACTCGTATGTATAATGGTTACTACATCTATTTATATGTAACTCATATGTATAATGGTTACAATGGTTACTGCAACTATTTATATGTAACTCGTATGAATAATGGTTACTGCACCTATTTATATGTAACTTGTATGTTCAATGGTTACTGCATCTAATTATATGTAACTCGTATGTATAATGGTTACTGCATCGATGTATATGTAACTCGTATGTATAATGTTTAATGCTTCTATTTATATGTACCTCGTATGTTTAATGATTAACGCATCTATGTATATGTAACTCGTATGTATAGTAGTAAGTTGTAACTGCATCTATTTATATGTAACTCGTATGTATAATGGTTACTACATCTATCTATATGTAACTCGTATGTATAATGGTTATTGCGTCTATTTACGTGTAACTCGTATGTGTAATGGTTACTGCATATACCTATATGTAACTCGTATGTATAATGGTTACTGCATCTATTGATATGTATCTCGTATGTATAATGGTTACTTCATCTATTTATATGTTACTCGTATGTATAATGGTTACTGCATCTGTTTATATGTAACGTAATGTTTAATGATTAACGCATCTATTTATATGCAACTTTATGTACGATGGTTACTGCATCTACCATTGTTACTGCATCTTTCCTATGCAACTTTAAGTATAATACTTACTGCATATAGATACATGCAACTTTATTTACAATTGAACTTTATGAATAGTGGGTACTTTATGGGTGTAGTTTATTGGTTTTGGGTACTGCATATTCTAATTTGTTTGTGACTTTATAGATTATGGGTACTGCATGTATTTAAATGTATCTTTATGGTAAATGGATGCTGTGTATATGTGTGCGTAATTTTATGGATATTGGGTACTGCATATATATGAGACTTTCTGGTTACTACATCTATATCATAGGATTATAAATACTGCGGTATATTTATTGCACAGTTTATAAATAGTTACTTCTTTTACACTTTAATCTAAGTTTCAGTGGGATTCATCCACCGAATTCAAAGTTACACAATAATTAACAAAATTTAAGTAACATCGTCACGACGTCATTTGATTATTATTCTGAATAGCGCCAAAACTCAATTATGAAAGTTAAGATACTGAAAAGTTGATAGGTTTCCTATCATTTTGCAACGCACTGCATGCTTGGTGGTAGACCCATTTACAGTTCGCCACTTTGCTTTCCTCTTTGATTATGCGATGACCGGACAGGCATTGAACCCTATGATGATGTCTACCTAAAGCCCAAAAGGACGGTGACGTTTGATGTTTGTCTGCAATCTTGTCTTGTCGGGCCCTCAATGGTTTGTTCTCTTGTTGCTCTGGCTTCTGCAAAGTCATTGAGTACCTTCTTTGTGGCTTTCTAGGCTATTGTTTTTTGTGTATTTATATATACACGAGCATCTTTATGTTTTACTTATATTGCCTATTAATGCTGCCTTGTTGGTTGGAGAATAGTTCATGGCGGGGATTTCTTGTAATATTGGAATGGCAGAAGGGTAAGTTTGAGGTTTGGTGCACCCTAGAACCTGCTTTAAACCCTAGCGGCCTTTTTTGCCACTGACCGTTCCAAGGCGGAGCCTTCTTGACAACCCTTGTGTGTTTGTGATGTCTTATTTTTCTTTTTATTCATTTTTATATATAGTTGTTCTCTGTTTCTGTGTGTGTTTGTGGTTGAATGTGGTCCTTGAATGCTACTTTTCCGATTTTTATATCTATATTTGACGTCACGACGTCATAGTGACGTCTTGAAACATTGGTGGCTCTCCACTGTTTAATGTCCAATTCTCAACAATCAAACCCATGACAATCCCTTAGCCTGAATCCTTGAGCGAAATAGATCACACCATCATTGGATCATACATTTCTTTGAAGACCAATTAAATTACCCATGTTTTCAAACCGAATGAAAGTAAAAAGCATTTTCTTTACAACATTTGCGTCATTTCTTTAAGATTACACCCCACCACATTTCTTCACTCACCATGCTCTTGCATATCAGGAAATGCTAAATGTTACATACATTCACCGGCTTTTTAAGAAGTTATTCCAAATTGTTGAACCCGTGACGCCAATTCAACCAATTTCGCCAGTTTTTGGAACTTTTTGATAGTTACGCATTTATCTATTTATAGCCTCCAAAAAAAACAAAGAAAGCATAGTCAAATACATCAAAATAAACTTATACGTACTCAAAACTGAAAAAAAACATCAAACATGCTCTTCATAATTATTATAAATACCATCCATGGACCTAAAAGATGCTTAGTTGATTTCTTTCTGATTTAAACTGAGGAGTGCCCCATTAAGGGAAAGTTTTCCGTTAAAAAGAATTGAAACGCCCCTTTTTTCATTTTGCAAATTTATTCCGGACGTTTTGACATACGAATCTTTGCGATTGTTCAAATCAGCACCTTTTTAAGATAACACTGAAATACCCTGTTTAACAGCTTTTATTCATTTTTTTTCGGTCTGTTGTTTTTCCATAGCATGAAAAAGATCTGAAATGTGCAATCAGAAGTCATTTCCACTCTAAAAAGTTGCCTCCTATAACCCGATTTATAGCAAGCCGCTGTATTATGCGATTTTTTATTAACGCGACATGACGTAATGATGTCATGTGACATGACTTCACGCCACATGCTGTTCTATGTGTAGCATTATCTTACTAAGACATCAAAATACCATAGCAACCAGTACTTAAACGGGACTTTACCATTAGCAAACTGTCAATATAATGAAACAGTGTTAAGGCAAACCCAAGAATGACACCAATGGTCAGTTTTTAAATGGCAAAATGTCCACCTCAAACTAGAAAATCCCACTAAAATTGCATATACCAACCGCAAGTCACATTTATCTTGAGATATCAATATTGATGATATGACTCAAGACACACTGAGATATCTCAAGATAGTTATCTCAAGATAAATTAAGATATCTCAAGACAGTTATCTCAAGATAAATGGAGATATCAATTGAGATATCTTGAGATTAATTGAGATATCTCAGGACAAGTATATCATATAAATTGAGATATCTCAATATAAACTGTGATGTCACAACATGAATATCTCAAGATAAATTAGACATACATATATTGAGATATCTCAAGATACGATACATCGCGGAGTATTACAATATACATATTTTACTGAGTTGTTCATAATCTTGGTTTCATAGTAATGCAGAATTGCCTTATCGACAAATTCCATTCTGACCAAAGTATTTCTCTTCGAAAACAAACCGAATGGTAACAAATTTTGAAAATATGATGAAATACAGACAAAAAATACTTCATTTCAATGTTTTAGTAAAAATATGTTGGACTTTTAGGGGCACTCCGCAGTTTAATGTCCAATTCTCAACAATCAAACCCATGACAAGCCCTTAGCTTGAACCCTTGAGCAAAATAAATCACAGCATCATTGGATCATACATTTCTTTGAAGACCATTTTCTTTACAACATTTGCCTTATTTCTTTATAAAAAGATCGGACAGGGAAAGTAGCATTCAAGGAGGACAGTCAACCACAAAACACAGAAACAAACACGCAAACAGACAAACAAGAAGACATGCACTTCATAATTATTATCTCGAGCGTAAGCTCGCCTACGGTTAACGCGTTGTTGATTTTATGAAATCACGGAAATTTCCATACTAAGGCAATATAAATCTTCGACAAACTGCTAGAGTTACCTGCCAGTAAAGTTGCATTGTGGGAAACGGTGCACAGTTTGGTCGGTGATTCGTATTTCTAGCACATCGTTATAACTCATATGAACGCCGAGCGAAGCGAGGTGTTATTCGAAAGAAAAATGAAGCTAATTACACCGAGATTACATCGAGCGAAGCGACATTATACAGCTAATTTCACCGAGCGAAGCGAGGTCTTGTGTATTGCAAATAAAATGTAGGATAGTTTGTTTTCGCTTGTCTTCTTTTCTATTCTATTCAGTGTTTCCACAGGCTCAGACCATTCAATTCAACACATTTCTTTTTTACAATTTTATTTGTTCAAAAACAGCAAAAATCCACGATTTAATGCTTGATTACGTTTAAATAAAGGTGAATGCGTCAATATTTATTTATTTAAAAAATAGTGATAGAATATAATAGCCTGGTTCTCTGGCTTAAAATAGAATATAATAGAATAACTTTTATTTTCCAATCAAGAACCATCTCTGGCATTACACTCACTTTAATATGATCTAGGTACTACCTTTGTGAAGGGCAAACCAGTCTTTAATTGCAGTAAAAGTATAAGTTAAAATGATTCATTTAGAAACACCAACAAATGTAAAAATAATCCAAAATATGTATCAAATTTGATGTAGAAGCACTCGAGCAGATGCTTTGATTTTGCATTGAGTTTAGAAAACCCCTCTGATGTACTCAGTAAGGCATAACAGTATGAGTATTGCACACATTATTTAACCTCTCAAGTCTGTTTACTTTAAACGATGCTTGCCACTGTTCAGCAACAACAATATCAACGATTTAATGCTTGATTATGTTTAAATAAAAGTAACTGCGTCAGTATTTATATCTTTAACAATGAAAAGATAAATAGATCTAGAAGTTTTACTAGATCTAGATCTATTTTTTTTTTATTACTGTCTACTGTATATCTTTTATTAAATTGTTTTTATTTGTCATGCGGTGATTTTCACTTGAAAGCAGTCCAATAATTTCATTGAAAATACAATATGACAAAAGGACCAAGAAAGCTGGCTAAGAGCTGACCATACTACCTAATAAATCTCCGAGACTGTTTGAACTGTGTCATTGTTTTTTGTTCAAATTGTATTTAACAACCTACAGCGCCATTAAATCAATTACACTTAACGTTATGAACAATACAATTCACCTGAAACAATAGTTATACGAAATAATAATTATTCGCCTACCTTTTTATCCTTAAATTGTTTTTACGAAACCAAAGGCGGTTATTGAAATATCCTTTCTTTTACTTAAAAGCACAAAATTTAATGTAAACCTTGTTTGTTCTTTGTAAACAAAGTCAAGCACGTACTGTACTGTAGACGTAATAACACGTCACCATTATGACAATTTTCAATGATGATTACGTCAGTCAGTGACGTTTGACGCAATTTTAATTTCAAGAGGGGATGTAGACAGTGGCGACTTGGGAGTACAAGGTACAAGGTTCAAGATAACGAACTGATTATTTCAAATGACACATCAGCAATGATTTGTTTGTTTGTGTGTAGGGTAATTTACCTCATTTTCAACACATGTTAGGTTATATAAAAATGACGGTCGATTTTTTTGTGGTGTAGGCAGATCACCTATTTTTCCTGGGTAGAACCAGCTGTACTGTACACCTGGCGCCATCCGTAAGAATCTACACTTCCTCACTTACAAGTCGAGCTCCCATTGGGATTCGAACCCGCAGCGGTGAGAGGCAATTGTGGCCGATTTTCTTCACAATTATTAATTATTATTGTTTTCTTGTTGTTTTTTTGGAAAACAACATTTCCCCCTCTTACTTTCTCAATATTGCTTTGTTCTGGATGCTTTCATAGAAGAAAATTTATCTAAAATGTTTCATATTATCCTCCTCTCACAAAAACAATGTATGTACGTATTGAGCAATATCGATTTTAACAATAAATTGTTCAATACTTTTTTCACAAATTAGACATTTATCACGCTTTTTTTCACCAAATTTCCAGGCTATGGAGTCTTCACAATTTTTAGGAAAAGAAAGCCCTGCCAACATTACAATGGAAATCACACTTCAGTGCTTGGTTTGATTTGGAAGTAATAGAGTTAATGTGTTTGTCCCATTTTCTATTTGACTAAAAAGTTATGCTTAAATATTTTGTTGAATTAGTTGTTTTTTCTATGTGATGACTGCAAAGTTTGTATGTGAATTGAATGTTGTTTAACGACTCATCAACACATTATAGGTTATTTAGAGCCGCCCCAGAGAGAGGGGAAGGATACATAGGCATCCGGGAACCGTGCCCTACTCTTGTTTTCGAATAGATTCCTATGGTTCTTTAACGTGCTCGGATAATGGACCGATACACGGGACCGCCCGGTTTACGTTCCAGTCCGACGGACGAGGCTAAGTAGTTAGCCCTTTAAGCAAGTTCTTTGAAAAAGCTGATCTTCATCTTCATTTTACATCTTCATTACGTGTTAAATCAGTAGCCGAAGTTACATACCTTCTATTTGATTCATTATAATGTGTTTAAGACGAAATAAATGCTGATTGTGATTGAATCTATGTGCACATATTTGGAGTGAAAGCCACCTGTATGGACATATATTGTAGAAAATCCCTTTGGTAGGTGATCACAATGATTTTAAAAAACAAATATTTCTCTACAACACCATCAGCCTTAACACAAATATACAAACTATTTAATACGTAAATTATAAGAAAACAAAAATAGTTACCTTTGTTTGTGATATTTCCTTTTCTTGTTTTGCTAATGTATTGTTATTTTATGGTGCGAGCAGATGTGGTCCTTTATTCATTTCACTAATAACTCAAACCAGAATGAAGTTTAAAATGAATTACAGCTTTTTTTAGAAGATGTCATGTGTGGATCCAGTTAAAAGTAACCGCTATGGTTAAAATAACCGACTTACTAAATTAGTAATAAGGATTACGTAATACGTAACCAAAATTGTATAGGTCTATTGTGTAATATAAATGATAATCATGCTTTTGGTTAATTAACAAGCACTCAAATTTAAGTCAGTTATAAAACCTATCCAGCAGCATCTGAATTCCGTACTTCCTGTTAGGAAAGGAAATCCTTTCGCGCAGAGGAGGCAACTTAGAAATAAAGACCTTCACTGTCAAAATAAATGTGTCAAAAGAAATAACGACTTAACATTTATTTAGTACAACGTGCAAATCAGCATGAATGCTGTAAGAAGTGACACTTTTGTACTATTATGCAACATCACCCAGTTAACATCACAAAATAAAAAGACATAGACATGAATCACCTCCCATTTGACAACATTTTAATTATATACATACCATTAACACCAAGAATGAAATGTTTACTGAGATTATAAAGTTATACATATTGTACTAAGTCCTTTTCATTCCTGTGAATAATAAACAGGTTTAACTTGATTAAAACACGCATGAAAACAGTAGATATGTTAAGAGCACCAAATCATTCCTTAAATAAAACACAGTGATGCCAAAGCATTTATTGTTTTCTCGAAAATGAAAAAAATGGTCCTATATCAACAACAGTACAAAAATACAATTGCAGCGTAAGTTCGCACTGTACCACGAACTAAGGGCAACTTAAATGTTCAACGAAATGGATAATACACAAAACAAAGAGTATTGAAGACAGGGTTACAGACTTGGAACGGTCAGTAGGTAATAAGACCCACTGGTTAGCTTAAATCGACGTTAACACAACCACGCTATTATCCTGTTTTCAGCGCTTAAATTTGACAAAACAGTGTAATTAAAGGTATCTTTATATCTCACATAGCTTGCGGTGTGGGAGTGTACTAAAGCCAGGATATATATATCATAACACACTATTGTAATACATATTCCAAGGAAGTCCGAAGTAGATTGAAATAGTCAAATGAAGAACTATCTCGTTGAATTTCTTCACTCGGGAATCGAACTCCGGGAGTAATCGACCGCCATGTTGAATTATTTTCAAGAAACGGTAACTACAGTGGTAGTAAGCTGTTCATTTATGACATAACCAGTATGGCGTCAGCCGTAAATATAGATATAAAAATCGAACAGGAAAAGCAGCATTCAAGGACGACAGTCAACCACAAAACACAAAAACAAACACAGAAACACACACAGAGACAAAGAACAAATATAAAATGAATAACAGGCCAAATAAGACATCACAAACACAAAAGGGTTGATAATAGGGCTACCGCCTTGGAATGGCCAGTTGCAAAAAAGGCAAAAAAATGGGTTCTTTGTTTCTGTGTGTGTTTGTGGTTGGCTGTCGTCTTTGAATACTGTGTTTCCAATTCAGTTTTCATATCTATATTTACAAACACGCTGAAATTATAGTTTCGTGCTATGTTATACATAATAGTCTGGTGCTGAATCGGTTGTCAAAATAGTCTCGTTTTCAATCAGGTTTCTCGAACGCAAAACAATGTGCATAACCTATGCAGATTGTGAACAGAATAATGACGTCAACCAAAGCACTGAGAAGACGCTGGCGTTTGATAGTTATCTCCGAACTATTGTGTTTCATATTTAATAGCATTTCTAGATCTATATTTGTTATTGTTATTATTTTTTGTTTTTACTCTTATGATGCTGAATTTTAAAAACAACAACATGTAGCCAGGTTTTTTTTCATTAAAAATTGTTAATTGCTAATTGCATACCTGTTTTGGTTAAATGAAAAGCACGATCATTTTGAATCAATTTCTGTTTAAATCTGTTTCTGATACTTTGAAAAAACAAGTTATTTCATTAACACGGATTTGTAGCGTATATATTCGAATATAGAACAAAATGGAACAGTTTAATAATACTGCCGCCTGCATTTTAAAATAAATGTATCGTACGCAAATAAAAATTAAACGAAGACGAAAAAACTAGAACAAAAAACGCATCACCAGTATTTCCCATGCATATTTTGCATGTTTAGTGGTTGACCCTTTTACAGTTAGCCACTACGCTTTTACCTTTTACTGTGCAATGTTCGGACACATTGTCGACTCTATGATGACGTCCCTGAAAGGGATGGTAACGTTGGATATTTGTTTTCAATCGTGTCGTGTCATAAACGGTTTATTCTGTTGTTGCTCTGGCCTCTTCCAAGTCATTGAGTACTTGCTTTGCGGTTGTCTATGATTGTTTATATTCGAATATTCATGATCATCTTTGAGTTATACTTGTATGTCTTGTGCTGCCTAGTTTGTTAGAGGATAAAGTCTGGCGAGGATTTCTTTATTTACAAGAACATTACGGTAAGACTGAGGCCTAAATAATGGTTTAAGTTTTCAGGAGCCTTTTTGTCAGTGACCTTACAAGGCGGTACCCTTATTGTCAACCTTTTAATGTTTGTGGTGTTGTATATTTTCCTTTTATTTTGCCATGTTATTATTGTTTGTTTTGATTTGGTGGACTGTGATTCTTAAATGCTACATTTCCTGTTCGACTTTTATATCTTCTTTTATTCAGTCGGTTAAATTATTTTTTATTTAAATGTGTGTTGCTTTTCAACGTTTAATTTATTTTGGTTTGAAGTCAGGTTACCACGTCCACTAAATGTTAAGAATAGTTAGACGTTACCATCGCCAGAATGATGTACCATAACTAACCGATATATTTGGCCTATGCATACGTTTAATCATATAGTTATATTTAGTTACTTTCAGCGGCTTTGCGTTCGAACTCGTTTATCATGTAATGAAACATGATTTATGGTAAAGATATTCAACAATGCACCTTGTCTTTCTCATCGTCTAACATCTATATGCTACAATGAGGACGATGACAATATATTACCCCACTCTCTGGCAATAAACACACCTATATAAATGTCCTTTACTTTGTTATATAAATGTTTGTAGCTAATGATTTATGCGTATAGTGTTGACTAGTATTAATTCCTACTGCGTAAACCCGTGCTGTCTTAACGAATTAAAGGGCCCTAAGTGGCATGTATTAATACAAGTTACACATTATTCTAATGTATGTGTTCAAGTACATATATCACTTACTTGAATATGTTCGCGTCATCTAGGAAGACTTAATCTTCCAAATAGGGTCATCATGACCGTTTTATTTTTAGCTCAACATAGGTATTTAGACAACAGCATGTTCTTCTAGTATCAAACCACGTGTTAAACCGCACTGTTTTGCATATTATTCACCAGGTAGATTAAGTATGTGTCTCAGATTTCAAGTCTGAACAGCTTTTTTCTAAATTACGATATAACCTATGCTTTTGACAATGATGTATTTGCACACATTATGTAACTATGAATGTATGTGCACATTAATAGACACACAAGAAAACACAAACAATTATTAAAAGATTATGATGAATGTCACGTACAAGATAATATTCGACCTATCCTGGACCGATCAATATCAAGCAATTTTGCTCTGTACTAAAGACATTTCACAACCTGACTTCTATGGTGACGTGATTTGCAAACTTCGTAAGATCCTTGGTCATGATCACGTTCATACTATCTTTGTTAAGCTTGTTAAAATGTTTATCAAAAGAGGTTATGCCCATATGATTTTGCAACGCAGTGCATGCTTGGTGGTGGACCATTTACAGTTCGCCACTATGCTTTCCTCTTTGATTGTGCGATGACCGGACAGGCTGTGGACCCTATGATGACGTCTACCTAAAGCCCAAAAGGACGGTGACGTTTGATGTTTGTCTGCAGTCTTGTCTGGTCGTGCCCTCAATGGTTTATCGAGTCATAGAATATCTTCTTTGTGGCTTTCTAGGCTATTGTTTTTTTGTATTTATATATACACGAGCATCTTTGTGTTTTACTTATATTGCCTATTAATGCTGCCTTGTTCGTTAGAGAATAGTTCATGGCGGTGATTTCTTTATTTAAACTGTTCCGTTGTATTGGGTTGACAGTAAGTGTGAGGTTTGGTGCACCCTAGGACCTGGTTTAAACTCCCAGCGGCCTTTTTTGCCACTGACCGTTCCAAGGCGGTAGCCCTATTGTCAACCCCTTTTTGTTTGTGATGTCTTATTTGGCCTTTTGTTCATCTTTTCTTTTCATAACACTCCTAGGGAATGTGAATGTAACACATCAAAATTTTGCTATGCTCCAGCAGGTCATGTCATCACTGGTAATTTTGATATTGTTGATAAACGTATTCGGCATTTGTTTTCGAAAGGTCCTAAATATAGATTATCTTCAATTATTGATTTTAATGCCTGTCGTGCCCAGATCGCCCACTCCATTGAAGATGTTAGTATAAAATGGTGTCGTAGAGAACATAAGGACCCAAACTCGCTTTCTACTTGGAAAAAGTCAATTCTTAAAATTATAGATACACGTATTTACTTGTATAACGCTAACCCCTCTTTACGTCCTCCGAGAGTTAGGTTTTCCTTTCGTAATTTAAAATCGGGAATTCAGGAATTTCATAATAAATGTGTTTTAGTTCCTGCCGATAAAGCAGCTAATAATATAATTATTGTTTGACACCTACATTACGTCAATGTTTTATTATCTCTGGAACTCGGCAGCACCAGTTCGTATACTCCAGTACATTCTACTGAGGCGGATGTTGTTTCCACACATATCACTCGGTGCACTACTTTCAAGGCTGGGGTAGACGAAAAGCAAAACAAACAGCCTACTATGTACTGGATTCCTAAATTACATAAAAATCCATATAAGGCCCGCTTTATTTCGAATTATATTGCCTGCATTACAACTAACATCTCCAAACTTTTAACTTCTTGTCTGACTGCCGTTAAAGATCACGTTAAACGATATTGCGATAAAACTTAAGAAAACTCTGAGATTAATTTGTTTTGGTCTATAAAAATTCAGGAGACGTTCTTGATAAAATTTTCAATAAACGTCATGTTTCATCTATAAGCATTTATGATTTTTCTACACTATATTCAACTTTACTACATCATCTTATCAAAGACAAGGTAATTTCTCTTATTCAAAAAACATTCGCTAGAGAAAATACTACATGTTTGGCCTGTAATAATATTAAAGCGTTTTTTACTAACGGCAGTTTAGACAATTATCCTATGTGGACTTGCTATGAAGTTTGTGAAGCACTCATCTTCCTATTAGATAATATTTTCGTAAGGTATGGAACCACCGTTTACAGACAACTTGCTGGTATCCCAATGGTATGAACTGTTCACCACTTGTCGCAGATTTGTTTTTATTTTGCTATGAACGATATTTCATGTTGAGTCTTTCACCAGATACCCAGGCAGATGTTATTGAAGCCTTTAATGACACCTCTCGGTATCTGGATGACATATTGAACATTGACAACCCTTTCTTTCCAACTATGGTTAATAATATTTATCCTAAAGAACTTCAGCTTAACACAGCTAATACATCTGATAATAACGCTTCTTTTCTTGATTTAGATCTCTCGATTGAGAATGGTGAAATAATTAGCAAAATCTATGACAAGAGAGATGATTTTAATTTTGACATTGTTAATTATCCCCACTTGGATGGGGATGTTCCCCGAGAAGCTTCTTATGGGGTGTATGTGTCTCAACTTATTCGTTTGTCAAGAGCTTGTACTCGAGTTGAGGACTTTAATATTCGTAATCTTTGTATACCTAAAAAGCTACTCAATCAGCGTTACCGTTACCATAAACTTCGTAAAACCTTTGCACAATTTTATTAACGTAACCCTGATCTTCTTTCCAAATATAAAAGTAATTTAAAGACTCTTCTGCGACAAGGACTATCACAACCTGACCTTTATGGTGATGTGATTTATAAACTTCGTAAGATTCTAGGTCATGATCACTTTCATACTATCTTTGTTAAACTTGTTAAAAAGTTTATCAAAAGAGGTTATGACCCTATCATTTTGCAACGTACTGCATGCTTGGTTGTGGACCCTTTTACAGTTCGCCACTATGCTTTCCTCTTTAATTGTACGATGACCGGACAGGCTGTGGACCCTTTGATGACGCCTACCTATAAGCCCAATAGGACGGTGGCGTTTGATGTTTGTCTATGCCCTTTCTTGTCGTGCCCTTAATGGTTTATTCTCTTGTTGCTCTGGCTTCTGCCAAGTCACTGAGTACCTTCATTGTGGCTTTCTAGGCTATTGTTTTTTTTTGTATTATATTTACACAAGCATATTGGTGTTTTACTTATATTGCCTATTGATCCTGCCTTGTTGGTTAGAGATTAGATCATGGCGGGGATTTCTTTATTTACACTGTCCTGTTTTAATGGGATGACGGTAGGGTAAGTGTAAGTTTTGGTGCACCTTAGAACCGGTTTAAACCCCCAGTGGCCTTTGTTGCCCACTGACCGTTCCAAGGCGGTAGCCCTATTGTCAACACTTTTGTGTTTGTGATGTCGTTTGCATTTTTTATTACTTTTGCCTTCTCGTTTGTCTGTTTGCATGTTTGTTTTTGTGTTTTGTGGTTGACTGTCGTCCTTGTATGCTGCTTTCCCTTTCCGATATTTTTATCTTTCTTTAAATTGTTCTTTGTTTCTGTGTGTGTTTGTGGTTGACTGTAGTCCTTGAATGCTGATTTTCCTGTTCGAATTTTGAATGCAAATTTGAGTTATCACCTTGCATTCATAGTCATTGCTTTTGACGCCTTCTCGTCTCCATCTGGTGAATAACCTACAATCGAGGCTTCAAGTCTACATGCTGATCTATGCTAGACGAACGTATTGGATGCTGAAAACAACTATTATGCAAATAAACAGGTCGAGAAACACTACAAATACCTAATTATGTATGAGTTGTTGGCAATTTTTTTTCAAGCGAGTTTTCTCATAAAGGGGAAACACGGTGTGACGTCACACGCTCCTTCGCTTGAAATTGTTATAATCGTGCAAAGAGCCAAAAAAATAAAGCGAGATTTCCGGGGCAAGAGTTGTTTCAATATATTTAGAGTTGTTTCAATATATTTATTGTGTATAATTGTGTGTAATTGTATATATCTACTATTTCAAAAGGGGTTTTAGTGATTCACGATGACAGTGAATTATTATTAATGATAAGCATCATAAGATGAATTAAAGAAACATATTTAGACATTAGATACCCCTGGATTGCTTTTCTGTTGGAATATAGTATATATAGAAATCTTGTTATCGTTATGTGTTCTGTATTTAAGATTGGATTTGATCATAGTTTGTAGAGTTCAGTTAGTTGTGCAAAAATGTTAACGCGTGTCTCTACGTCATGACCTCTTGACGTCAATGACGTCACAATTTTATTAAAACCCGTTTTTTCACTGATCGCATTTGTTAATTTGTTTTACTATAAAATCAATCAGTGTCTGTCTCAGTCAACGCTGACAATTTTAACAACATGACGTCATCCAAAATAGCCACATCAATGACCGTTGTGACGTCATGACGTCATCTAATTTGGAAAGCCCGTGTTTGATCAGGTTCTGATCAAAATCTATTCATTCATAACAAGTGTCAAGCTCCAGATTATCTGAGTTTTTATTCATAGCATATGTCAAGCTCCAGATTATCTGAGTTTTCATTCATAACATGTGTCAAGCTCCAGATTATCAGTATTCATTCATAACAAGTGTCTCGCTCCAGATTATCTGAGTTTTCATTCATAACGACAAACGTTTAAACCGGGTTGCATTTTGTTTGATATTTATTTTTAATTGCATGCATATTTTAAAAAATGTTTTTATGTCCATTTTAAAAAATATATTATGGAGTCTATTCATTTTCTCAGTAATGTTTGGTGAATTCGGGCACTGTACTTACAAAAAGATTTAATGTTTTGTTTGTAAACATGTATTTCGAAATCCACTAAATCATGAAACTGCACATAATCTACTTCGTCCAGCTAGGTTATGTTCTGTTTCTTGTTGCTGTTGTTGTTTTTTTATCAAACTTATGGCCACTATTACCCTTGTATTTACTTATAGTCAATTTCAATACTTTCTTCCACCTATAATGTTTTTTTGTTTTTTTTAGTTTATTTTCAATGTGTAGGACAGACATAGGGAAGTTGAATCAACGGGTAGTGCCTTTTGTTAAGTTATTTGTCCCTGCAGCAGAAGGCGTTTTCTAGATTACGCCACTGAACTTGGACAAGTTCAAAACCAGTTGCATCAGACTAGACACATCAGAGATATCCAGCCTTTGATTTTTTTAAAAATTGTTTTCCAGTAGGCCTTAGACTACTCAAGCCACTAGAGTGACAGGCAGGCAGGCCCTCTTGTGCACCTTGTTCCCAGAAGACTACTTAATACATGCCACTCTGTAAATGACATAATTTAGACATGGAGGTTATCTTGGCCATATAACACAAATCTGTCTATCCATCAGCAATTTCATAAAATAATATTCTAGTCTAGATTTGAAACAGTTTAATGACAATTGATTACAATATTATATATTTGGAATGGATCGACCCTCTTAGATTTTTGTAGATCGCCCAAGTTCGCTAATTTGGCTAAAACTATGTCAAATCTATGGACATTTTAAATGTCCAGCAATCGTGCAAATATTCATACAGTCTTTAATTTTCCTATCAAACCTTGCATTCTCAGTTCTTTCAGTAATTTGATTATATCTATATTTACCCACAATTTGGTGTTGACGTTGTTGATAAGATGTAATGAAAGACAAAATCGAACACCCGGTATTTATTTCAACTAGTACAGTTAAAGACAAAAAGATAATATTCAGATATTCCAAACTTTAATTAAGATTTTATTATTCAGTATAAAAATACATTTTTGGCATGTTTCCGGGAATCAAAGGTATAAAGAAATGAATAAAACTGATTCGTAATGTCCATTATATAACCCTTAATAAAAATGCGTGCATTTTCAAAATTTTAGCAACTATCTCACTTAGCTTTTTCCGTCATCAAGCTTTAATTTACCTGCTCTCAAAGTTCATCCACTGATTCTATCATACCATTGGCGTTGATGTTTTTGGTAACGCACATTTACACGTTCATGTTAAGCTTCACAGTTATTTGTTTTGAGCACGTTGGTATTCGTGTTCAGGCTATTCTGCTTATTTTTTATTGTAGTGTTGTTGCTAGTTGTTGTTGTTGCTGTTCTTGTTATTGTTGTATTAATTATTATAATTATTGTTTTTGTTATTATTATTGTTGTTGTTATATTTGTTGCGGTTGTCGTCGTCATTGTAGTTGTTATTTTTGTTGTACATGATCCCTGGAAAATATGCTGTAAGTATAGGATGTCGAAATGCTCCAGTTATAGATTTTGCGGTGTGCATTTGTCTGAACCCACCATTCCTATTCAGATTGCGGTTGACTTTCTTTCTTTTGAATTTCCTTTTCTTTTTGTATTTGTTGTTAACCTTAGTCTTCGCCATCATACGGTTGCCTGGTATATTGTGAATGGCGTCGATGAAACTATTGCGCACTTGGAAGAGATTACCACTAAGTCCATTACGGTTTGTTATATGTGCAATGTTGGTCATTCCAGTTGTCTCAGCAGCTTTTGCGTCTACATAATTTGCTCTGACTTTCCTATAAGCCGAATCGTCAGAGTTTACATTGGCGTTTCTCCTGAAGCCACCAAAGGAATTTCCGAAACTTGCAGCGTTGCCAGTGTTTGCATTTATCTTCTCGTCTCCTCTACGCTCAGAATTCATGGTTGATCCATCACGTATGGATATCTTGTCGTCTAGTGACGCTCCGTTATTTGCCAGCAGAGTCAAAGTTGAAAAATGAGGACCCATGTCATCTGAGGAAAAACATATCTTTCAGAGAATGTGTAAGAAGAAGCTTATATCATTTCAACAAAGGAAAGAAATATAAAAAAATCGGACAGGGAAAGTGGCATTCAAGGAGGACATTCAACCACAAAACACAAAAACAAACACGCAAACAGACAAACAAGAAGGCAAACGCAATATTAAATGCAAACGACATCACAAACACAAAAGGGTTGACAATAGGGTTACCGCGTTGGAACGATCAATGGCAAAGTAGGTCACTGGGTGTTTTAACCGGTTCTAGGGTTAGTATCTATTTATCACATAGCATTGCTTCTGGGAGTGTAATAAAGTCATGACTTTGTTTAGTGCTGTGTTGCGGCCGTAAAAAGTCACCCTGACTACAAATCATTAGTGTTATTACCTACTGGTCATTTGGGATCATCAAGCCCAATCTTTTTGGCTTTAAAGTAGAATATCGCTTAAGCCGGTTCTAGAAAGCATGAGAGATGTTATACTCTACATTACCTCTCATGAACAGACTCAATAAAACCAAGTCTGATACTTTTATCTCTTGTTTGTGTTTGTTGCTTCCAAGGGATCGACTTCTCAGTATTTATTTATCGTAATACACTTGTGTATTATAGATGCAAATGAACCAAATCACTGTGGTTGTGTACACCAAAACTGTTTGTACCAATAGTTTGCATGGTATATCATACGATACGTTCAGACACCTTAAATATGTATCATTATTTGAAATCTTACTTTATAAAATGCATGTTATGTTAATAACTTTAAATTTGGTTTAAGTGTGACGCATGATTGGCAGCCCCGTAACGTAGTTGACGTCATGTAAACAATAAAACAACGACTTGATTTCTCGTAAACATCATTTCCATCATATACAAGGTAAATTGAGGTGTGTTATTAAACAAATAGAATCTTACATTCGTGACTGCGCATTATTGACTTTAGTAAACTCGTTGGATAAAAAGATAGTATACTCGACAGAGCCTCGTGTCCGATCACTTTATCCACTCGTTTATTAAAATCAATAATACACAGTCACACATGCAAGATCCTCTATATCATTTAAGATGACGGCGATTGTTTTCCAGTTGTAACACTATGTCACCAAGGCATTAATAATTAACAAGTCCAGACTTTTAAATACACGTTTTAATAATCTTTAAAACTACCCCATTTTATTCTCTGATCGTATAGTGGTTATATTAATTCTATCAGATGTTACTCATCAAATCTCTACATCCTTAGACTATATCTAACAACCTCTTAGAACTCTCTTCTGCTACTAAAACATACCAATTTATACCTGCATTCACGTGCCATTATATTATTGGATTTCGACACATTTATTCAATTGGTCTAACACTATACCCCGCCTACTACTACATACCTGAGTAAGCTAATATAATATCTGCTATTAAAGAGAGCTATCACAAATTGTAGAATATTAGTTAAATTACTATTAACTGCGATATACTTCTACTACTTGTTATTAAATTATTATTATTACTTATTAAAGGGTATGGTAGTGTTACACAGCTACAGACACTATTTATGCATTTCTCTTAAGTTTATTTTATATGATAAATATATATTATATAGTTGTAACTAAATGTCTAAATTTTGAAATTCGATACTCAGTTAAATCTATTTAATTTAATTAAATGTCTAAATACTCTATGACCTGGTTTCCCAAGTTTAGTCAGTGTTGCCGCAGAAATGTCTTGTCTATTTGGGCGCTGAAGAGAGGATAATAGCGAGGATTGTGCGCATATAAAATCGATTCAAGCTAACCAGTAGGTCTGCCTACTGACCGTTCCAAGTCGGTAACCCTGTCTTCACCACCCTTTCTGTTGTTTTTTGTCTCTTTCATTGTAGTTTCAAGTCCTTGTTTGCAGTACAGTGCGGACCTACGATGCCATTGCGTTCGGACGCTGTGGTTTCTATAGGACCCTATAATATCATTTTGATCTAAAATAATTTAGTTTCAAACTTTCATTAAAATCTCCAATCAAAATAAGACATGCCAGGATACAAACCAGAAGGCATACCAGCATTACCAGCATTACCAGTATTATCAGCTTTAACATCATCCTTGGCGAGGTTAACATCATTGGACGTGCGTGAATGGACACTGAAATTATAACTATATAAATTGAAATACGTCGTAATTATTAATGTAAGTATGTTTTGATCTGATCACTGTGCTATTTAAAAACAACAAATATATTTAAAAGGGTATGTGATCTAATTCAATCAAACAAGTATAAAATGAAATACTCATAGTGTAGACCTTGTCGCTTTACAATTTAATATAACAGAAATGATGCAATGGGGAAACTAAATAATATTTTACGGGCAATGTTGCCCAAGGTTTATTGTCTTATTGAAATAATCCTTTCAGGATTGCCAAATAGGCATTGCTACAAGGTGTGTGAAGTTAGTGGGTATATCGTAGTTTGACGTTCGACATTCAGAAGTTAAGGTAACCCTAATACTCAAAGTTTGACATTTTACCGTGGCTGGTTTTACCAACAGCATAAAACTCAGCAATTAATTTTGTTTTACGATTGATGTATGTCAAATTCATTATTGTATTGTCAAAATTGATTGGAAAACAATGTACTTGCGTGTTTTTGAATATATAAAAAACATTAATATCCTTCATCTGGGTTCAAAAGCAAGGCGGTGAAGATTTGATGCTTAGCAAACTGTGAGTAGTATATAAACAATATCGATCGCGCACACCGAAAGTGCTACCCTTCAATTCCTTTATGTTATATAAGTTGTAACAATACCTTTTGATTCCGGGTTCGTTTGCTCCGTTGATTATATTTGCTCTATTGACATTGTTCGCAGTCAGTCTCATCGTGTTCATTGACCTCATCATTTCTAAGGGTAAGGTTGAATACATCAATGATCAAAACAAGCTTTTGTGTCTACTTTTTTTTGTAATAAGAATAAAATGAGAGAAATATTAAATTAAAGGTATATGAGGAAAACACATTTAATAATTTAACTTAATTTAATTTAATAATTGCCGCCATACCTTAACATACGATTGGAACCAAGATTACTAGTAGTGTAACATGTTATAAGTTGTGCTTTCATGTGTTTATCCTGCTTGCATGTTATTAAATAAACGTGTTACCTATGCGTGTTTATAATTATGATTTGACTTGTTACTGATACTGTTATTCAATGTCATTTATTTAACATTGTTGTTCGGGGCGCTGTTTTCAGCCAAAGGTTTTTCTGCAATAGTTTGAGCAATTTTAATAGTACATCAATTATATATCAGCAGAACTGGTATTTTTAGTGGTAAGTAAAAGAGTATTAGAGTGGATCTTTGGAAACGGCCGAACACGACACATACGAAATAGTTCAGTCTCGGTTTGATTGAGACTGTTCATGAACGGTAATGAAATATGCTAGCTACCACTCAAGCCCTTTAGCCCGGTGTTGAGCAGAACGCAATATTCATAAAATCAATAGAACCACTTCACTTTTGAAATTCGGTTGAGAAATAAATGTTTTATAGCCAAAATGATATTTTGATGAGGCTTTTCCTTTATAAATATAGATGTAAACATCGAACAGGAAAAGCAGCATTCAAGGACGACAGTCAACCACAAACACACACAGAAACAAAGAACGAATTGAAAGATGAATAAAACTCCAAATAAGTTATCACAAACACAAAAGGGTTGACAATAGGGCGGTCAGTGGCTAAAAAGGCCGCTGGGGGTTTAAACCAGGATCTAGAGTGCACCAAACCTCACACTTACCCTACTGTCAACCCAATAAAACGCAACAGTGTAAAAAAAGAAATACCCGTCATGAACTATTCTCTAACCAACAAGGCAGCATTAATAGGCAATATAAGTAAATCAAAAAGATGCTCGTATATGTATAAATACAAAAAAAATAGCTTAGAAAGCCACCACGAAGGTACTCAATGACTTGGCAGAAGCCAGAGCAACAAGAGAATAAACCATTGAGGGTATGACAAGAAAAGACTGCAGACAAACATCAAAAGTCACCGTCCTTTTGAGCTTTAGGTAGACGCCATCATAGGGTCCACAGCCTGTCCGGTCATCGCACTATCAAAGAGGAAAGCATAGTGGCGAACTGTAAATAGGTCCACCACCAAGCTTGAAGTGCGTTGCAAAATGATAGGGTCATAACCTCTTTTGATAAAGCTTTTAACAAGTTTAACAATTCCTTGTTGGTGGGACTGCAAACAATTAAGAAATTTCAAATATCTTCAGTTAGCCTGCATATTTTGCTATAAAACTTTCAGGGTGTCATAATTTACTAATATCCAACAACTAAAATCCATATTTGGATAAAAATTCTAAAAGAAAATTCTATTTTTTTCATGCAGCACGATTTTGCATTGAAAAGGACCTATCAAAAACATCTTTCGCGCATGAAATTTTTATTTCCCAATCGATTTTAAAAAGTAAGGTATTTTTATTTACCACTAAACATTTCTGTTTTACTGATATACAACTTATTGATGTAGTAGATGAATTTTATTTGAAAAGTCTAAAAAATATTTGGCTGAAACAGGCGCCCCAAACAATAGTAACATGTTGATGTTTCTAGTTAATATTAAAAGATGGTTATATTTACGATTGTATCATAAACACTATATCATGTTTCTTGTAGATTCTGTCATTGAAGTTATTTAAACAAATAACACGTTTATCTTATGGATGATTCTGTAAACATGTTTTGTTAGATGTTTGTTGTTCTGAGATAGAAACTTGTTAGAGAGTTATATGGCAGTATAATTAGGGCCTTGTGACATTATCAGTTGTTCAGTATAAAGTTAAAAGAAACACTGTGAATATAGTGGATGCTTTTGATTACAAATATATAGAGTACTCATTAATTACTGAATTTATTAAATGAGTTGGCAAAATGATATAATGTGAGGCTCTTCATTTCAATAATTAATGAGAACGAATGTTAGATTCTATTTATCACATAACTCACATATCGACTTTTATTGCATTTTGTCAGTCGCTTTAACACGCGAAACCGACATAAACCGGGGGAATTGGATCATAGTCACAATTTTATTTGACAGCGCATACTAGGCTTATTTGCATACTTACATAACTAGTGGTATATCGAAAATATAGAATGGTGTTATTCCACTCCCACACCGTAAGTTATGTGATAGATATTGTTAGGGGAGTTATATTAAAAAAATATAGTGCTCATCTATAGTAAACTTGATATTGGATTATTAACTTTTGTGAAGACATATACAAGGAAAGACTCAATTAGAATTAAATATGCACTTGACCTTTTGGATTAAAATACACTTGACCAATTGAGTTAAAGAGTCACTTGGCAATAGTATTAGGACTTTATTTTAAAAGTGGAGTTTAACGAAATACAGGATATAATTTATTTGTATTCTGTAATTGTATATTGTTCATTGTACTGATTGAATAATTTACTGATTATATTTTTTAAAAATTGGTTTTCCTGGTTTTGCACTTCCTTTCTCGTTACATTTTTCCAAAAGGTACACTTTGAGAGTTTTAGTTTTTTTTCGTTTTTCTATCATACGCTGAGATCTAGTATGTGCGCAATGTAAGCACTACTTTTGAGATGTAAACAATTAATTTAATTTAATTTAATTAGTTTAATTTAATTGTTCAATGTGTATTAATAATGATTTGCCAAGATTCAACAGGGTGGTGTGAGTTTTAATAAACATCAAGATTGCCGTGTGTCTCTTTAACACGTTAAATATAAACATCTGTTTTACTAACTGCGTTTCGTTAAATATACATATACATATTATTATCTGTTATATATTTTATTTAGCTACTTTTGTTAGGTTTTAATGACAAAACGATTAATAACTGCCAGAAACCACAAATGCAAGCTATTTTTATAACATGCACGTATCGTTTATTATGCGACAAAGAAACGCCGAAAGCAAACCAACGAAGATGAAGCATTAGACTGAAAATAGATATTTACATAATTCGTGTTGGCACATAATATATACAGCATCATGCATGACGGTTTGTTTCACCGTCATATACATACCATATTTGGGAATGGCTTAAGTTTCTGTACTATGGACAATATATATATTGAGCTCTGCTCAACTCTGGGCTAACGGTAGCAAGCATTTTTCCCTACCGTTTATGAACAGTCTCAGTCAAATCGAGACTGCTGTATTTTTTTTTATTTAAAGTGTTCGACGATTTCCAAATTTCTCCTTTCATACCTTTTTTAAATAAAAATATGGAACGGGTTAAATAGAGATTATTTAACTACTGGGGGAGATTATAGGGAAATCCTTCACGAGATGGGTGGGTTTTTTCACGAACGAGCGTATACGAGTGAGTGAAAAAACAAAACACGCCTACCATCGAGTGAAGGATTTCCCTATAATGGAACACAGCAGTTAAATATGTATTTATTACATATTAAATCGGTGTATGCATGAATTTAACCGAAATTATTCGCTTTATTGAACGTTATCGGCGGATTATTGACGTCATAACTCAACGTCGCAGTTAGTTATTTTTGTGTTCGGACTTAGTTATTAATATGTAGTGATTATGAATATTCTTTCACTAAGAAATCCCAATCTTTCACCGATAAAATTGTAATAAAGCATATTTGTATTTCACCAGCCTTAGAGAGTAGCCTGAATAAGATTGCTTACTTCTATGACATAGCCGTGTTTGAATTGAAGTTACCAGTGATATTCCAAAGTATAATTAATAGTGGGTGTCTCGAAAAGTATCGCTTACGATGTATGAAGTCATACAGTGACTGCAATTCAGTGACCTTGGCTGATGTGTTGGTAGGCCGCGCATAGAGTGAGGTGGTACCAGTAATATAAATAAATATAATTATAAACATAATATTATACAAAATAATAAATGGCACAGCAGCTGGACAATGTAAGATAGGCCCCAGGATTGCAGCCCCTGCAGGTGTAGGGTGGATAGCGGATAGCTCCGATAGATCAAAGAGTTTCCCGAAAATTCCAATGGAAGACAGAAACCAAAACGAGGCTGTATATGTAAGCATTCTGATACAGGAAAGCACTTGCAGGGAGGTTCCTCCGGGTTCCTGTCACGTTGTGCCTTTCAAAACTGCTGTTAATATATTAACCTACACTTTAAAGAACCCAACTGGACCAGTAAGAAAGAGGATACCTTCATAATGTAACAATTTTATTTTTGCAATAAAATATGTAAATAATATTTCTGGGGACTAACTTGCACAGTCCTAACTGCGATTCCGTGACCTTGGCTGATGTGATGGTAGGCCGCACCGAGCGTGAGGCGGTACCAGTAACGTCCTAGAACGCGTTTGCATGAAGGCCCATTGAGCGGTACCCGGTTGCTAGAAGGCCCAGGATGAGCAGTAGCTGAAACTCGTTAGAACACAGTTGCAGCGTTTGCAGGAAGGCCCATTGAGCGGTACCCGGTTGCACGTAGGCCCGGGATGGGCGGTAATTGGAAAAAGCGTTAAAACTGTTGCAGGTATGCCCATTGAGCGGTACCCGGTTGCACGTAGGCCCGGGATGGGCGGTAATTGGAAAAAGCGTTAAAACTGTTGCAGGTATGCCCATTGAGCGGTACCCAGTAGCAGGTAGGCCTAGCATGAGCGGTACGCGGCAGGTCCTGGCTGGAGGCAGCAGGTAGGCCCCGCAGGAGGCGGTATCCGGTAGGCCCCAGAGCCAGAACGCACTGCTGGTCACGGTCAGAGGCAGCAGGTAGGCCCAGCAGTAGGCGGTACCCGGTCGGCCCCATAACCAGACTGCAATGATATGTGTCAGCCAAGATCCACTGTATTACTGTAACCAAAAGATGCAGTAAAGAACCAATTGGGGACAACCTGGGCTATTTAAAAGACGAGGTTGAAACTTTATACCAGATGCTTAGTGGCTATATCCTTCTACAGTTTTTTGGTGGTATATATATAACCGGAGTTATATACTGGCCAAAACGAGGGAAGTTCATTAAGCCCAATTGGACTGAGCGAAGAGCCCACCAAAAGCGGTGTTGACAGAAGTAAAACCATACCTTTTCTTTTTAGTTCCATCAGAATTTTTGTGACTGTCCAATTTTCCGGCCGGCTATCATCTAAATTCGCCAATTTGGGAGGCGGCGATCGGCTTCTAAAATGTGGAGGCGAAGAACTTTTCGCTTTCCGTCCCCGCTTTCTCCCGCGTCTTCCTGACATTATGAAAGTGGTGAATGAGATTTGAAAGTATCGTAGAAGTGAGAGTTTTGAAAATAATAGCTCCGATAAACAAAGTGTTTCCTGAAAATTCCAATGGAAGCCAGAAGCCAAAACGAGGCTGTATATGTAAGCATTCGGATGCAGGAAAGCACTTGCATGGAGGTTCCTCCGGGGTCCTGTCAAGTTGTGCCCTTCAAAACTACGGTTAATAAAATAACCTACAATTTCTCAGATTTTTAAAAGCTGTTGCTGGAAGAAGCATTATGAATCTCAGTATATTTAAGGCTGTGACAAATATGTCCAGACGTATAAAAGGGGTTTTCATAAAAAAATAAAACCCATTTCAAATAGCATAGCCGTATATGTCTTTAAAGGTCAAGTTTAGCTTTGCAGAATATTCACAAGTGTAGAATAACACTTCGCAAATCTAGTGGGATTTCAAATATTGCGTATCATGTGCCTTTTATGTAAGCAAAATAAGTAACTAGTTAACAGTTATACTCTCAATATGAACTCATATATAAATTTGAAAAACAACTGCCAAGACGCATTGTGCGTATTCATATATTCAAGAGCTTGAAATTCAAGAGGCTGTCGTAGCCCAGTGAATAGCGCGGTCAACTTGAAACTGGAACCAGGCGGTCTCGTGTACCAGAGTTCATCCTCCCAGCAGGTTAAAGAACAATAGGAATATATTCTTTAGTAATAGTATAGCAGGTTCCCGAATTCCTATGTACTGTTATGTACACTATAATTGTATGTACTGTTATGTACACTATTATTGTATGTACTGTTATGTACACTATTATTGTATGTACTGTTATGTAAACTATAATTGTATGTACTGTTATGTACACTATAATTGTATGTACTGTTATGTACACTATTATTGTATGTACTGTTAAATACACTATAATTGTATGTACTGTTAAATACACTATAATTGTATGTACTGTTATGTACACTATGATTGTATGTACTGTTAAATACACTTTAATTGTATGTACTGTTAAATACACTATAATTGTATGTACTGTTATGTACACTATAATTGTATGTACTGTTATGTACACTATAATGGTATATACTGTTAAATACACTATAATTGTATGTACTGTTATGTACACTATAATTGTAAGTACTGTTAAATACACTATGATTGTAAGTACTGTTATGTACACTATGATTGTAAGTACTGTTATGTACACTATGAGTGTATGTACTATTATGTACACTATAATTGTATGTACTGTTATGTACACTATGATTGTATGTACTGTTATGTACACTATGATTGTATGTACTGTTATGTACACTATAATTTTAAGTACTGTTAAATACACTATGATTGTAAGTACTGTTATGTACACTATAATTGTATGTACTGTTAAATACACTATAATTGTATGTACTGTTATGTACACTATGATTGTATATACTGTTATAAACACTATACTTGTATGTACTGTTAAATACACTATAATTGTACGTACTGTTATGTACACTATAATTGTAAGTACTGTTAAATACACTGTGATTGTAAGTACTGTTATGTACACTATGATTGTATGTACTGTTATGTACACTATGATTGTATGTACTGTTATGTACACTATAATTGTAAGTACTGTTAAATACACTATGATTGTAAGTACTGTTATGTACACTATAATTGTATGTACTGTTATGTACACTATGATTGTATGTACTGTTATGTACACTATGATTGTATGTTCTGTTATGTACACTATAATTGTATGTACTGTTATGTACACTATAATTGTAAGTACTGTTAAATACACTATGATTGTAAGTACTGTTATGTACACTATGATTGTATGTACTGTTATGTACACTATGATTGTATGTACTGTTATGTACACTATAATTGTATGTACTGTTATGTACACTATAATTGTAAGTACTGTTAAATACACTATGATTGTTAGTACTGTTATGTACACTATGATTGTATGTACTGTTATGTACACTATTATTGTATGTACTGTTATGTACACTATGATTGTATGTACTGTTATGTACACTATGATTGTATGTACTGTTATGTACACTATGATTGTAAGTACTGTTATGTACACTATGATTGTATGTACTGTTATGTACGGTTAGCGACATTGCGACGACCTACGTAATATAATGTGTTTTACGTTTACCGACAGAGAAGACACGACCTTCATATACTGTAAGAGTACATAATGTTGTAAACCATTAATGACATAACATCCACAACTTAAGTCTTCTTTACTTGTATATACTGCTTTGTGTGGTTAACGACAAAATATCACCATTTACGTACTCCTATACATATTATGCTGTACGACAGAATATCCACGATCTTAGTATACTTATAACTGCATGTACTACTTTGCCCGATTACCGGTAGAATAGCATGACCACATTATCGTTATCTCGACGGGGATGTCAGGTTGTGTGTATCAGGATTACCAGCATAATATTAAGAAAGTCCCTTTACAGTCAGTCACTTTTCTTTTGTGCGAAGACCAGACAACGCCGCGGAACTCCATGATTGCACCTTCAGTCCCTGAAAGGGGAGGTTCGTGCATGAACCTCCGGGTTTTCTGTTGTACCCTAGATTGGTTTTCTCTTGGGCTGCAATTGCTGTGTTTATTCAGTACAATTCTGGATACATCCTGAGGTGTTTCTAATTACGTTTTATATATATCTTTACAATAACTTATACGTGTATCGTTTGCTGGATGTGGACTTTACTGTTAGAGATTTCCTTTTGGTGGGATGTACTTTTATTTACACTGTTTTGTCAATTTCAGCGCTGAAGACAGGATAATATCGATGTAAACTAACCAGTGGGCCTTATTGACTGCTGACCATTCCAAGGTGGTAACCCTGTCTTCACCACTATTTCTGTTTTGTATTGTCTTTTTCATTGTACAGTTAATGCTCTTTGTTTGTTCTACAGTGCGGATCTACGGTCCATTGCGTTTTAGTGAAGTGATTTCTATCGGACCATTTTTCTCATTTGTGTTTATCCTAACTGTTTACCACAGTCTCACCTCCGTGTATTATGTTTCTAAGGTAGAATATCGCTTACAAGCATAACACGTGATCGGAAGTCGGCCATTTTGCCACTGACAGTTCTAAGGCGGTATGCCTGTTTAAGATACATACTCCTCTAAATAAAACAAACCAGACGGTATGTACCGGTTCCATCTAAAGCAAATGAGAATATAATAGGTGAATAAGTCAAAGTCATAGTGAGAAAACTTTAAATATTGTTTGATGTGCATAAGGAAGAGAAGCTGGTTTTCAAACATTCTAGATACATGGAAGCTTTAACTTGATAACACTGTCTATGTATCCGTGTAGCAACTGTTCTCGTAAATATTACTAGCTTACTGGATACTAATGTTCACTCTATGTCACGGATGCTAGCTGACTTGATCACGTTTATACAGCAACATCTATTCAAAAAGATGTCCCACGAAGAACTTTTGTTAGGTGACTTCTGTTGACTATTTTCATAATGATATATTTTATTTTTGATATAATTATGTTGGTAACAACACCTGATCATACATCTTAACTAACCTCAATGAAATGATTCCAACCGTAGGCAAAATGACGCATGAAGACAAACGGTTTTCAATTAAATGGCATTTAAATTAAATGTAAAGATGACGTTAAACATGTAGGTATAAACATAGATTTACTGTTACTATATTTATAACTCTTAATACATATATATTGAAGGTATTTTAATATTTCTTGATTTACCTTTATTGCGGTTACAGTCGGGTCGGTTCCGCGGGAGTCTCATTCCCACACCACAGGGAACCATCACCATAACCCTTGAATGTGTGTTAGCATTTCCTGCATTTGGATTGGGAACCGTCATCATTCTTTTTGCATCGCTGTGAGCATTTTCTGCATTTTGAGCTGGAAATACCGTCATTCTCCTTGGATAATTGTATGCTTTTCCTACATTAGCAGCATGAACCATCATTACTTGTCTTGCATTGTTGTTTGCCGTTCTTTTATCTGGAGTGGGAACCATCATCATTCTTCTTGCAGCGTTGTTGACATTTTCTGTATTTTGAGTGGAAACCAAAATCATTCTCCTTGCAGCGTTGGTAGCATGTCTTGCATTTGAAACGGGAACTTTCATCATTGTTCTTACACCGGTATTACCTACATTTTGACGTGGAACCGTTATCATTCTCATGGCATGTCCTGTATTTGAAACGGGAACTATCATCATTGTTCTTGCAGCGGTATTACCTGCATTTGAAGCGAGAATCAACATTCTTTTTGCAGCGTTATTTGCATATCTAGCATGTGAGGCTGGAACCATTATCATTCTCCTTGCAGCGTTATCATTTTCTTCATTTGGCGCGTGAACCATCCTCATTCGTATTGCAGCGTTGTTGGCATTTCCTGTAATTGAAACCGGAACCATCATCATTCTCCCCGCAGCGTTGTTTGCATGTCCTGTATTTGAAACCGAAACAATCCTCATTCTCCCCGCACGGTTGTTTGCATTTCCTGTATTTGAAATCGGAACCATCAGCATTCTCCCCGCATCGTTGTTTCCATTTTCTGTATTTGAACCGGTAACCATCATCATTCTACTCGCAGCGTTGTTTCCATTTCCTTTCCTTGAAACCGGAACCATCATCATTCTCCCCGCAGCGTTGTTTTCATTTCCTGTATTTGAAACCAAAACCATCCTCATTCTCCCCGCAATGTTATTTGCATTTCCTGTATTTGAAACCGGAACCATCATCATTCTCCCCGCAGCGTTGTTTCCATTTTGTGTATTTGAAACAGGAACCATCATCATTCTCCCCGCAGCGTTGTTTCCATTTCGTGTATTTGAAACCGGAACCATCATCATTCTCCCCGCAGCGTTATTTCCATGTTCTGTATTTGAAACCGGTATCACCATCCTTCTCCTTGCAACGTTGTTGACATGTTCTGCTTTTGGAGCGGGATACGTTATCCTACTCCTTGCACCGGTGTTACCATTTTCCGCGTTTAAAGAAGAAGCCATCACCATCACACCGCCAGCTGTGTTGGCAGGTGGACCCGGAAAGACCATCATACTATTTGATTTTGAACTGCCGGCGTCTTGAAATATAAAACAAAATCGTAATATTTTCTTAATGTTTCTATTGCATAAATGTATTAGATGTATTATATTATAGGATAGTTATATCTAAAAAACTTTGTGGATACTTTAGTTTTTATATTATCAATCCAATATCTGTATTTACTATATATCATTTATACTTGCATAGCGTAGGGTAGAGTAAAAGTTAAATAAAAGTAATATAGCACCATGTAGATTTCTAAAGACATCACGCAGCAGCATTTTATCTGATTTCTTATCTGCATCAATAGTTCCCGTCATGCCTTTTGCGCTGAGATTCAGTCCATTTGCATTTATGTTCATGTTGACACCACCATTATTGTTGTTATTGTTATTATTATTGTTATTATTGTTGTTGTTATTATTGCTGGTGAATCCTGTAAAACCTGTTGACCGTTGCATAACAGAAGCTATAGTTGCCATATTAGCAGCATTCGGATTTGCATAATTAGCCACCATTGCCATGTTTGCAAAATTATTCGCATAGCCGCCAGAATTTGCATCGGTGTTTGTCGTGGCACCAGCATGAGGAGTTACGACACCCGTCCAGCTTGCATCATAAACAGTGTTACCGATCTTCATGCGAGCAATGTGTGTAGATGATGTAGCGGTCATGGTCGAAGCGGCCTTCATGGATGCTGCGTTATTTGCCATCGCACGCGCGGATTGATGGTAAGGGACCATGCCATCTGGAATAACAATAAAGCTTTCTTGAGATTATTTAGAAATGAAATGTTTTTTCATTCCGAACTCTTATTTTATGAATATCAATGTTAAGTGGAAAACATGTGAGTCTAAGGTTGAATCACTTGCCATTAGCATATGATTAGTCTGGTTCCAGATACTAGAACCTGGTTAAAGTTCGCAGCGGCCTTTTGGCCGCAAACAGTTCCAGTATGGTACACCTGTTGTCAACTTGTTCATGTGGTGTCACTTACATTACTACTGAGTTCTTTATTTGTGTAAATGTTTGTTCTGAAAGCGTCTTCTGACTGACTACATTATGTGAATGTTGCTTAATGTTGCGCCCTGTTTTCCTTCGGTATCTACTTTTAGAACAAATATAGATATAAATATCGAACAGGAAAAGCAGCATTCAAGGACGACAGTCAACCACAAACACACACAGAAACAAAGAACAAACAATCATACTCTTTTTTTAAAGATGAATAAAAGGCCAAATAATCACAAACACAAAAGGGTTGACATTGGGGGCTACCGCCTTGGAACGGTCAAGTTTACATTACAATTCAAGTTTAACGAATGGACCAGTCTTGTAGTAGAAAATAAACTAATCTAAGGTATACAACTGGTTTAGAAATATGTTACAAACCAACATCATTTTGTTCCTAATGGCAAACCTCTAATATTTGTTGTGTCGCATACTTTGCATCTATTTTCCTTGTAATTGCTAGTCTCGATCATCCAGACCTCTCGCGAGACTTCTCTAAAAGAAGTCCACACGATGATCTGGAGTAAAGCTTCTTTATAATTTGTGACATCAAAACGAGGTCTGTACAAAAAAATCACCGTCCGCTGATTGGTCAACTTCAGTTTGTTATGGGAATCTATGGCAATCACCCCCTACGCCACGACGGATTAAAAACTTACGCGACGTTACGCGCAATGTTGTGCAATAAAATTAACCAAAAAAAGTTAGCGGATCACGATTAATGCTAAAAATTAAATTTTAAACATCATTTTGTAATATAGATTATTATATGTTTTTAGAGAAACTATAAAA
Organism: Cyrtodaria siliqua; assembly: GCA_037043455.1. Lineage (NCBI taxonomy): Eukaryota > Metazoa > Mollusca > Bivalvia > Adapedonta > Hiatellidae > Cyrtodaria > Cyrtodaria siliqua. The sequence continues at coordinate 143,485 of JAWPHD010002153.1, forward strand.
AAAAACGTTTATTGCGTATTTAATAAGGACGTACTGTCATCCCAGTGGAACTAGTGTTGAGCGTAATACAACATGTACTTTGATGTTGCGCTCATAATGACATCAAGTCGCAGTCAGTTTTGACGTTTGACGCCGTCTATCGGTCAAACCTTTTAATGAACCAGGAGTAGCGCTCGCAGTCAACTTGAGTGTGTCTGGATGATAGAGACTATGTACTTGCCTTTTTATGCGTGTGTTTTAGGCTATGATCCAGGACCCAACATTTGAGCTACCGGTACAAACAAGGGGGGATAACATAAAGTTGGCAAATTGTCCATCACTAGGAGTGTATACCTTACTAAAAATCACTATGAGCCTTCATCCCCAAAAATGGTACCGACCAACCCACTTGGCTCATAACCTTTTTAGTTGAGTGTGTTCTGTGAATGCTACGTTTCCTGTTCGACTTTTATATATAATTCTATTCGAAGGCTTTTCCAAATATTCTATCGAATTAGAGTTTCTGGAGATAAATATGCTTTCAATATTTTAATGGAGCAGACAAATGTTGAATGTAATATGCTGCTTTTTCGAACGATATTTAGATGAGGTTGCTACATATCACTTCAGCAGTCAGTATATAATTTATCAGGTTGTCATTTGATTTTTATCATGCAGAAATGCACTTTTCTGCCTAAAAAAGGGGTGACCTAATACATTTTGCTTTATTAGACACTGACCATTAAAGCAAATCAATGCGGAATCCCTCGGCGTTTATTGTACGTAACGTTGTCCGACGTCATGCACGTAACGTTGCCTGACGTCATAAAATAAACAAAAAACAACAACATGGTGGCGTCCTCGATAAGCGTAACTTTCTGAGAAATAGGTAATAATAGGAATTCATACAGAAAATGTGGATAATCTACATGATAAATAGAATATTATGCTCGGCACGAAAATGAAGAATGGCTCGGCAGAGCCTCGGCATTTTTCGTTTTCTAAGCCTCGCCTAATAAACTTGATAGTAAAAGGCACTGACATAATATTCTCTATGTATCTTAAATACTATTTGGCTAATAAAAGTACTCTAAATAGTGATCTAATAAAGGTGTTAAATATCATTTAGACTTATACATATTTTACTGCGATAGCATACATCCATGTTTTAAATACAATGACAAAAAACTTTATTGTTATTACCCGCCAAATTATGATATACTAATAACATTTGTTATTGATTCCAGTTTCCGTCTTTCATATTCAATAATTATATTTGTTTGAAACTTTAAAATGTGTAATATAACGATATTTAAATCGACTGAAGCCAAGAAATAACCTAAAGCTATTGACCTAACATAGTTTTACCAATCCTTATTTTGGCACATAAAGTCAAATCGAGTGTAAACTGAATAAAAGCTAGTTTACACAATTACATATTCAGATTATTCAAAGTGTTTCATATTTGTAAAAAGATAAAATGAGTAAAATTGTGTTTTAACTTTAGAGGTAGCAAGCAAAATACAGATTGCATGGCGTCTTGTATACACAATGCATGATGTCATCCGTGCATCGGCATTGAAGTGACGTCATTTGATCAATCAGGTTATCATAAAGTAAACATTTCCTTGTATAAAGAAATATAAAAAGATCGGACAGGGAAAGTAGCATTTAAGGAGGACAGTCAACCACAAAACACAGAAACAAACACGCAAACAAACAAGAAAGCAAAAGTAATAATAAAAGCAAACGACATCACAAACACAAAAGGTTTGGCAATAGGGCTACCGCCTTGGAACGGTCAGTGGCAAAGTAGGCCACTGGGGGTTTACTCCGGTTCTAGTGTGCACCAAACCTCACACATACCCTACTGTCATCCCATTAAAACAGGACAGTGTAAATAAAGAAATCCCCGCCGACTCACCTTGAGCTTTAGCATAGCCAAAACCATAAGACGCATAATGCCTAGCCTCTGTCATGGCACCAATGGCGCATAATCCATACAGCAACAAGGTAATTCGCAATGTAGGCATATCTGCAACAAATATGAAGCATAGAAGACGTACTATAAACATGAATATTATAAGAAACCAACAACGGCGTATTGTTGTCAACTTCGTCCGCCTGGACGAATAAAACCACCTCGTCTAGTCATAATAGCGCGTATTCAAAAATGCTATATTCAGTAATCCAGCGTCATAGATATAACTGCAAACCCTGTCTACAAATTCACAAATGCAATGGTTTGCAACAAAATGGGTCATGTGAATTTAAAAATTGACTTCATAATACAGAGACGGAAATCTTCCACTTTCATATAAAAGTGCAATTTATTTGTAACTGTATAGAAATTTGAATGTATTGGTATCACCAAACTATCCTATATTTACGAAAACAATGGTTATTTCAAACGTTTGGCTATGGCATATTTCCTGCCGTCGAAATGTTGTGTTGAACATATGTTTTAACTGTATAGAATAAGCCATGCTGGTCACTACAAGAGTCTGCAACTGTTCTCAAATCAAAGAGAATCATATAGTGTGTGCATTGATTTTGTGATTCAGAGATACCCGGACTCTTGCAACTGATTCAATGGGATACATATTCCAAATATGAAACATGGTGTAACGTGTACCGTCTTCGCTTAATATTTACAATTATATATATGCTAACAAATATAATGTTTCAAACGGACTGATTGTTTGAGACAATATCCATTAACTTTACAATTAACAAGTATCCCCAAGCTTCTTGCTTCATGATTGAAAATAAAGTTCAAATGATTGTTATTTGGTCGCAAATGAATCATTACATAATCAAGTATTAACTCCCACGTTTAACCCTTTCAAACCACTACACAGTTGAAGCCTTATAATATAATCTACGCCCCGGTACACTGTAATGGACAGAGGACTCAACAACTCTGCAGCGTTTCATTCTATACAGTAAAAATACTAAAAATCCATCTTGCAAACACAATTTAGCAGCTCGTCTGTGCATAACTGATGCAGTTTAACTTTACACGACGCCCCTCACAGAGTACAATTAACCTAATTAAACTAAACTAAACAGTCATACATGCGCGTTTGCGAAACAATTGCAGCAATTTAAACGCTGAACTCTATCTTAATCATTTGAGGGATAATCCCAATTGCATATGTGGTGATGGTGTTGAAAATGCTGAGCATTATTTGTGTAGATGTGTAATTTTTAGAAATGAAAGACGGCAATTGTTTTTAGACACTCGTATATTTCATCCCTTAAGTCTCGCAAACTTTTAAACGGCATCGACCAACTAACGGATGAGGAAAATCATATACCATTGTATTTTGTCTAGATCAACTGTCGCTATGTTTCTATCAGCCTGAACGGGGATATCGGGTATTATTTCGGTGGAGATTGCGTGGGGGTAGAATGGCAAGGCAGAGTTTAAATTTTTGATTTTTTTTTCTTCGTTTTTCTTATCAAGTTTATATTTAAATGTATTGTTACAATTTCAAACCGATAATCAAGTACACTTTTTCAGCCACAATGGAGGGAACTGTAACTAATGTTGTAATAACTTGTAGTTCAATCCATTTGCATATGTTGCTATGAATATTGGGATGTTGAATTTATGTATTGTAACATATCTGCAATAAAATATTCTTAAACTTCTTGTCTATGATCATCGTTAATATATGCGCTTCTTTCCATGAAGCACGTATGCCATCTTAAAACGACCTCCTACAAACATTTCCAATGTTTTGCCTTCAAACATTTCCAATGGTTTTTGTTTGTGTCATAATTGTCTTAAATATAACAACAGAAAATGAATAACGATATTTTCTACAACTTTAACTTGTGTCATACTAGATTATGTCTGCTTTGAGTCAGATACGAATCTCTGTGTTATAACAAAAATAACTTTAGTTAAACTTAGTTGATGATAAAGTGTTGCCTGTAAAGGGCAGTACGTTCAAGGTTCTAGGCTATTGTTGTATTTATATATACACGAGCATCTTTGTGTTTTACTTATATTGCCTATTAATGTTGCCTTGTTGGTTAGAGAATAGTTCATGGCTGGGATTTCTTTATTTACTCTGTCCCGTTTTATTGGGTTGACAGTAGGGTAATTGTGAGGCTTGGTGCACCCTAGAACCTGGTTTAAACCCGAAGCGGCCTCTTTTGCCACTGACTGTTCCAAGGCGGTAGCCCTATTGTCAACCATTTTGTGTTTGTGATGTCTTCTTTGGCCTTTTATACATCTTTAAATTTGTTCTTTGTTTCTGTGTGTGTTTGTGGTTGACTGTCGTCCTCAAATGCTGCTTTTCCTGTTCGATTTTTATATCTATATTTATAAATTAGAACGAGTATTGCCTTTTTATAAAGGTAAACGAACCGTATGCAACAATACATTTTTGAATGGATCTTATTTATTAATCAACACAATGTAAAGGGAGGTAAAAAAAAACTGGTACCGTACTTGGTGATACTGTCCATCCAGTTACGGATAATGTGTGGTGTACATGTATATCATGATATCAAATGCTAAAGATATCTTCAATGGCAAAAACGAGAGGTAGCAAATTATTGGTATGTATAGTGGTTTTAAAATGCAGTAGGTATAGTTTGGCATTGCTTCCTCCTGCGTATTCATATGGCTAAACTTTTATGAAGTTAGGAATTAAAAAATATATTTTGGGACATAATCTAGGATAATTATTAATAAACTGAGACAGTTATATAACAACTGAGGGAATATCTAATGAGATGAGGTACTTATACATTCTACGAACAAATGTCAAAATGTTTATATCAATGAAATATTTTGTGGTAAAAATATAAGTAGTGAAAACACAACGCAAAGTAAGTATTTTAAACTTGACCACACGACAGGAACTATCGTAGAGTGTGACACGTTCGTTATACACTACTTTACAATACGAAGAAAACAACACGAAGACGATTCATGTTTTTAAATGCTCCTCTATGTATACTTATGTTTACTGACATTGCTATTATCCTCAGTCTTAGTATTTGTAGTATTAGTATTACAGCAAGAATATAATAATGTTAATAACGAATATGTTTTATTTGTAAACAAATAGTCAAACTGTCTGCTATATGATTGGTAAATGTTTTGTATTTGTTTTGCTCTATGGTCAGTTCTTGCCTCTTTTATTATGGCGGTTGTGCAACGTTTATGCACAATGGCCTCGACCCGAATCCATATATCTTTGATAATGCAATTTAATGCTTCCTTCTAAAATGCATAGAGAGAGTGGAAGTCTACATACGAATTTGTGAAAAGTCCTTCTCTGACGTTAGGTCACGGAATCAACATAGAAGTAAGAGCATTTCCCAATGGCCCACAGTAGAATCCTAGTTGTTAATAAGCAGCAACATGTACAAGTTTATATTCACTATATGATCACGGGTAATGAAATGTCATAACTACACATCAGTGAAAGTTTCTATCATAATTTACTTATTTACGCGCAAATAAAACGACACATTAAAAAATTACCTTTATGTGCGATATGTCCTTTATGTGTTATTACATATATCTCCTTGCACCATTTCTTGTTTTATGTTCTGTACTGTATACATTTCAAAAATAATCTGTGTATTAAAACTTCATGTACTTGGCGGAGAAAAAACTAAAAACATATTAATGCGAAATTTGCCGTTTCATGAAAACCTTCGTTATTATATAACACCACTGTATACTACAATATATCGCATGACAACTGCCTAACACCTGTGGCACGTACGAATTGTGAACTGTATAATATCAGTGTATGCTTTGGCTGCAGTAAAGTTATCAAATATTGGATGGCTTCATTCTGTGATTACACATGTTCTGTAATATGTTTTCCTTTCCATTTTTTGGATAAATCAAGAACACAAAAACATAACAACACATTTTGTTTAATGATGTCATAATTATACACATAACCATATTTGTTTAACTTGTTTCGAAGCCAAATGTAAACCTTTTAACCTCAACTGTTAATATTCTACATTGTAGGGTACAGGAAGTCTGTACTGTGTGTAGACGCGTTAGTCGTAGTATACTATACTTGATAACGATCAATACTTATTCTGCCAATGGTGTTATACTTACGTCACTCGGTAGTCGTAGTATACTATACTCGATAACGATGAATACTTATCCTGCCAATGGTCTTATACTTACGTCACTCGGTAGTCGTAGTATACTATACTTGATAACGATGAATACTTATTCTGCCAATGGTGTTATACTTACGTCACTCGGTAGTCGTAGTATACTATACTCGATAACGATGAATACTTATCCTGCCAATGGTCTTATACTTACGTCACTCGGTAGTCGTAGTATACTATACTTGATAACGATGAATACTTATTCTGCCAATGGTGTTATACTTACGTCACTCGGTAGTCGTAGTATACTATACTCGATAACGATGAATACTTATCCTGCCAATGGTGTTATACTTACGTCACTCGGTAGTCGTAGTATACTATACTTGATAACGATGAATACTTATTCTGCCAATGCTGTAATACATAAGTCACTCGGTAGTCGTACTATACTTTACTTGATAACGATGAATACTTATTCTGCCAATGGTGTTTACACTTACGTCACTCAGTAGTCGTAGTATACTATATTTGATAACGATGAATACTTATTCTGCCAATGGTGTTATACTTACGTCACTCGGTAGTCGTAGTAAACTATACTTGATAACGATGAATACTTATCCTGCCAGTGATGTTATACTTACGTCACTCGTAGTATACTATACTTGATAAAGATGAATACTTATTCTGCCAATGGTGTTTTACTTACATCACTCGGTAGTCGTAGTATACTTTACTTGGTAACGATGAATACTTATTCTGCCAGTGGTGTTTATACTTACGTCACTCAGTAGTCGTAGTATACTATACTTGATAACGATGAATACTTATTCTGCCAATGGTGTTATACTTACGTCACTCAGTAGTCGTAGTATACTATACTTGATAACGAAGAATACTTATTCTGCCAATGGTATTATACTTACGTCACTCGTAGTATACTATACTTGATAAAGATGAATACTTTTTCTGCCAATGGTGTTTTACTTACGTCACTCGGTAGTCGTAGTATACTATACTTGATAACGATGAATACTTATTCTGCCAGTGGTGTTATACTTACGTCACTCGGTAGTCGTGGTATACTGTACTTGATAACGATGAATACTTATTCTGCCATGGTGTTATACTTACGTCACTCGGTAGTCGTAGTATACTATACTTGATAACGATGAATACTTATTCTGCCAATGGTGTTATACTTACGTCACACGGTAGTCGTAGTATACTATACTTGATAACGATGACTATTTATTCTGTCAATGGTCTTATACTTACGTCACTCGGTAGTCGTAGTATACTATACTTGATAACGATGAATACTTATTCTGCCAGTGGTGTTATACTTTCGTCACTCGGTAGACGTAGTATACTATACTTGATAACGATGAATACTTATCCTGCCAATGCTGTTATACTTACGTCACTCGGCAGTCGTAGTATACTACACTCGATAACGATGAATACTTATCGTGCCAATGCTGTTATACTTACGTCACTCGGTAGTCGTAGTATACATTACTTGATAACGATGAATACTTATCCTGCCAATGCTTTTATACTTACGTCACTCGGTAGTCGTAGTATACTATACTCGATAACGATGAATACTTATCCTGCCAATGGTGTTATACTTACGTCACTCGGTAGACGTAGTATACTATACTTGATAACGATGAATACTTATCCTGCCAGTGCTGTTATACTTATGTCACTCGGTAGTCATAGTATACTATACTTGATAACGATGAATACTTATCCTGCCAATGCTGTTATACTTACGTCACTCGTAGTATACTATACTTGATAAAGATGAATACTTATTCTGCCAATGGTGTTTTACTTACGTCACTCGGTAGTCGTAGTCTACTTTACTTGATAACGATGAATACTTATTCTGCCAGTGGTGTTTATACTTACGTCACTCAGTAGTCGTAGTATACTATACTTGATAACGATGAATACTTATTCTGCCAATGGTGTTATACTTACGTCACTCGGTAGTCGTAGTATACTATACTTGATAACGATGAATACTTATTCTGCCAATGGTGTTATACTTACGTCACACGGTAGTCGTAGTATACTATACTTGATAACGATGACTATTTATTCTGTCAATGGTCTTATACTTACGTCACTCGGTAGTCGTAGTATACTATACTTGATAACGATGACTATTTATTCTGTCAATGGTCTTATACTTACGTCACTCGGTAGTCGTAGTATACTATACTTGATAACGATGAATACTTATTCTGTCAGTGGTGTTATACTTTCGTCACTCGGTAGTCGTAGTATACTATACTTGATAACGATGACTATATATTCTGTCAGTGGTCTTATACTTACGTCACTCGGTAGACGTAGTATACTATACAAGATAACGATGAATACTTATTCTGCCAGTGGTGTTATACTTTCGTCACTCGGTAGTCGTGGTATACTATACTTGATAACGATGACTATTTATTCTGTAAATGGTCTTATACTTACGTCACTCGGTAGTCAAAGTATACTATACTTGATAACGATGAATACTTATTCTGCCAGTGGTGTTATACTTTCGTCACTCGGTAGTCGTAGTATACTATACTTGATAACGATGAATACTTATTCTGCCAATGGTGTTATACTTACGTCACTTGGTAGTCGTGGTATACTATACTTGATAACGATAAATACTTATCCTGCCAATGGTGTTTACACTTACGTCACTCGGTAGTCGTAGTATACTATACTTGATAACGATGAATACTTATTCTGCCAATGGTGTTTACACTTACGTCACTCGGTAGTCCTAGTATACTATACTTGATAACGATGAATACTTATTCTGCCAATGGTGTTTACACTTACGTCACTCGGTAGTCGTAGTATACTATACTTGATAACGATGAATACTTATTCTGCCAATGGTGTTATACTTTCGTCACTCGGTAGTCGTAGTATACTATACTTGATAACGATGACTATTTATTCTGTCAATGGTCTTATACTTACGTCACTCGGTAGTCGTAGTATACTATACTTGATAACGATGAATACTTATTCTGCCAGTGGTGTTATACTTTCGTCACTCGGTAGTCGTGGTATACTATACTTGATAACGATAAATACTTATCCTGCCAATGGTGTTTACACTTACGTCACTCGGTAGTCGTAGTATACTATACTTGATAACAACGAATACTTATTCTGCCAATGGTGTTATACTTACGTCACTCGGTAGTCGTGGTATACTATACTTGATAACGATAAATACTTATCCTGCCAATGGTGTTTACACTTACGTCACTCGGTAGTCGTAGTATACTGTACTTGATAACGATGAATACTTATTCTGCCAATGGTGTTTACACTTACGTCACTCGGTAGTCGTAGTATACTATACTTGATAACGATGAATACTTATTCTGCCAATGGTGTTTACACTTACGTCACTCGGTAGTCGTGGTATACTATACTTGATAACGATAAATACTCATCCTGCCAATGGTGTTTACACTTACGTCACTCGGTAGTCGTAGTATACTATACTTGATAACGATGAATACTTATTCTGCCAATGGTGTTTACACTTACGTCACTCGGTAGTCGTAGTATACTTTACTTGATAACGATGAATACTTATTCTGCCAATGGTGTTATACTTACGTCACTCGGTAGTCGTAGTATTCTATACTTGATAACGATGAATACTTATTCTGCCAATGGTGTTATACTTACGTCACTCGGTAGTCGTAGTATACTATACTTGATAACGATGAATACTTATTCAGCCAATGGTGTTATACTTACGTCACTCGGTAGTCGTAGTATACTATACTTGATAACGATGAATACTTATTCAGCCAATGGTGTTATACTTACGTCACTCAGTAGTCGTAGTATACTATACTTGATAACGATGAATACTTATTCTGCCAATGGTGTTATACTTACGTCACTCAGTAGTCGTAGTATACTATACTTGATAACGATGAATACTTATTCAGCCAATGGTGTTATACTTACGTCACTCGGTAGTCGTAGTATACTATACTTGATAACGATGAATACTTATTCAGCCAATGGTGTTATACTTACGTCACTCAGTAGTCGTAGTATACTATACTTGATAACGATGAATACTTATTCTGCCAGTGGTGTTCACTCGGTAGTCGTAGTATACTATACTTGATAACGATGAATACTTATTCTGCCAGTGTTGTTATACGTATGTCATTCGGTAGTCGTAGTATACTATACTTGATAACGATGAATACTTATTCTGCCAGTGGTGTTTATACTTACGTCACTCAGTAGTCGTATTATACTAAACTCGATAACGATGAATACTTATTCTGCCAATGGTGTTTATACTTACGTCACTCGGTAGTCGTAGTATACTATACTTGCTAACGATGACTATTTGTTCTGCCAGTGGTGTTTATACTTACGTCACTCAGTAGTCGTAGTATACTATACTTGATAACGATGAATACTTATTCTGCCAGTGGTGTTTATACTTACGTCACTCAGTAGTCGTAGTATACTATACTTGATAACGATGAATACTTATTCTGCCAATGGTGTTTATACTTACGTCACTCGGTAGTCGTAGTATACTATACTTGATAACGATGACTATTTATTTTGTCAATTGTGTTATACTTACGTCACTCGGTAGTCGTAGTATACTATACTTGATAACGATGACTATTTATTTTGTCAATGGTGTTTATACTTACGTCACTCGGTAGTCGTAGTATACTATACTTGATAACGATGAATACTTATTCTGCCAATGGTCTTATACTTACGTCACTCGGTAGTCGTAGTATACTATACTTGATAACGATGAATGCTTATTCAGCCAATGGTGTTATACTTACGTCACTCGGTAGTCGTAGTATACTATACTTGATAACGATGAAAACTTATTCTGCCCTTGTGTTATACTTACGTCACTCGGTAGTCGTGGTATACTATACTTGATAACGGTGAATACTTATTCTGCCCTTGTGTTATACTTACGTCACTCGGTAGTCGTGGTATACTATACTTGATAACGATGAATACTTATTCTGCCAATGGTGTTATATTTATGTCACTACTGCCAGAGCATGAATATGTTAGTATCTAGAAGGCGACTGGTGCAAGCGTGGTAAAATCGGACAGTTTATAGACACTAGTTAAATGCCTCTGTACAGAGACAGTGATTTTACCTAAAAGATCGGGCTTGATGATCCCAAAGAACCATTAAGTAATAACACTACTGATTTGTAGTCGGGGCGACTCTTTAGTGCCGCCACACATCACTAAACAAACGTTAGTGCGAATGGCTATAAATACTGAAAAGAGGATCACTTGAAAGCAACTAACACAAACAAGAGATAAAAGTAGCAGGCTCGGTTTTATTGAGTCTGTTCATGAGAGGTAATGTTAAGTGCAGCACCTCTCACGACTCCAAACACCGGCTTAAGCGACATTTAAACCACTAAGGTCGGGCTTGATGATCCCAAAGAACCAGTAAGTAATAACACTACTGATTTGTAGTCGGGGAAGTTGGTTAACGGTTTGCTCAATACCCGTTGTGCATAGTATGACAGCTTCTTAAAGATATGATCAGTATACCCTACACTATTAATTGTGTTCAAGGAGTCACGGTGATAAATACATTGATTCAATTAGCGTGAAAATCATACAAATACTGGTCATCTGTTGTTTAATAGTGCAGGCCTGATGAATTTAAATAGATCCAGCCAGTTATATACTGGGTAGAAACCAGTCACAACTAGATTACTTACACTACCAAGCCATTTAGCTATGAATTTGATGTTTTGCAATTTGTAACCTTGACTTTAAACATTTTAATTTAAAGACAAAAATATATCTTAACGGTGCAAATCGTTCAGCTCTTTTTTGATGTGTTATAATAATATCATTAGCTTACTTGAGAGGAAATGATACATGTAACTTATATCTCATGCATTTACGTCCATTTATCCTTCCTTACTCATCAATAGGCACTCTAATTTAATGAATGCATAGTTAGTATTTAATTACCATCTATATATTTATATATTTAATTACTTTATTTTTTGATGCTGATTTCATTTCATCTGAGGTTGATGTATTTACTTACTCTCGGACACGCTTAATCAAATTATTTAATAAATATCTTTCATCATACAAAGCTTCTGTTTTAGCATTCATTTTCTTGTATTTTGTTTCTTTAATTGAGAATAGCTTTCATTCATTAAACTTAACCCATTTGTGACTGGTTCTTCATTCTTGAAATTTGCATTATTTTATTGAGTTTTCTTCATTTCCCGAAATTTGCGTCATTTTTGAATTGCTCTTTTTTCTTGCGGTAAGTTTCTTTTCTTGACTTAACGGTACGCGGTAGATTTGAGTTGTTCCTCTATAAAACGCATTTACCCCTTAAAATGCAAACAATTAGCGTTTTCGAAATGACAAAAATTTACCAAAATATCCAAATGAACCAAAATAAATGTCTTGATCACATTCGTTGCATAATGTTTGTAGAGAACGTTGTCTTGGTAATATCGCTTTTTTCATCATTTTGCCATAAAGCGATATATCTTACGAACTTTCTGTTTTCACAAAAAAAGCAGATAAAAAATTATAGTAGGAAATGTAGCATTCACAGAACGCAGTCACACAGAAACACACAAAATGTAAACAACGATTGCCACCCAGAAACACACAAAATGTAAACAACGATTGCCACCCAGAAACACACAAAATGTAAACAACGATTGCCACCCAGAAACACACAAAATGTAAACAACGATTGTCACCCAGAAACACACAAGATGTAACCAACGATTGTCACCCAGAAACACAGAAGATGTAAACAACGATTGCCACCCAGAAACACCCAAGATGTAAACAACGATTGTCACCCAGAAACACACAAGATGTAAACAACGATTGTCACCCAGAAACACCCAAGATGTGAACAACGATTGTCACCCAGAAACACACAAGATGTAAACAACGATTGCAGAGGCAAAACAAAGTGAAAGAGTATGATACTGGACCTTTGGAAACGGCCGAACACGACACATACAAAATATTGCAGTCTCGGTTTGATTGAGACTGTTCATGAACGGTAGTGAAATATACTAGTTACCGCGAAGTTTGCAACATCGCTACTATAATATTATAAAAGCTTTGACAACAGGTGTATCACCGTGACGCGGTCATTGGCAAAATATATCGCTAGAGGTTTAAACTAGGTTCTAAGGTGCACCAGTCTTGCTTTTTACCTTAATGTCATTACAATAAAACAGGACAGTATAAATAAGAAAATCCCCGTCAGGTTATATAATATATTAAACTATGCATAATTAATAGGCAATATAAGTATAACACAAACAGATCAGGTATTTATGATTATGAAAAGCAAAAGCCTAGAATGACATAGCAGAAGCTAGAACAATGAAATAATAAATATTAATTGAACGATAAGACAAGATTGAAGACAAACATCCAACGTTGCTTATCACATTATCCTTCATAAACAGACTCAGTAAATCCGAGTATGCCACTTTATTATCTTGATTGTGTTTGTTGCTTAAAACAGCATCACTCTTATCAGTATGTAGTAACATTCACACGATAATAGTTTAGACCAGAGTGACGGCTGTAAAAAGTCTGCATGTACATGAATCAGTAGTAGTATTTTTACTGATCCTTTTGGACCAACGAACCCAATATAGGTGGCTTTGAAGTAGAAGACTACTAACGTCGTTGCTAGGGCGTGAGAGGTGTTGCTTCTAACATAACCTTTCATTAACAGGCTCAAAAACCCTAGTATACACATCACCACAGAGTCCATATTTAGAATATGAGTTAACAAACTAAATGCAATGAAAAGTTTGTCAAATAGATTAAGGGCTAACATAAAAAACCTTAGCATTTCCCTTGCAATCTTGTCTCCATTGCTGTTTTCCATGTTTTGAATTAACAAGATGAAAAATAATGTTTAACGGTTTAAAATGTAATGGATATGTACATGTATATAACTGAAGTTGCTTTGTTGTTGTTGTTTTACGTAATGGTGTTGTACATTTTAAATCAATGTCGGCCTATTGTTTCCTTTAGAAGTACCTACCGAATATAATTCAAAGCCATGTCGTCATGCTGTCTCCTTTCAAATACGGTACGAAATATATATCTTGATGTACCTGGAGCTCAATCATAAATAACAACCTAACTTTCGAAGTATTGGACGCGCCGGGATATTATTCTTCTACTCAAGTATATGAAATTGATGCTTTCTTCGATTTTCTTTCTTGCGATGAAGATTTAGATTTAGTGTCAACTGTACATGCAATTAAAAGTGGTCGAATATATTTTATTATAAAAGATGAGATGCATGTATACATATAGATGATTACCATACTTACGCCATTAATGCCTAAAAAAGGTGTATGTATACCAATTTCACGTCTCGCTACACAGTTAGCTCCCACGCATGTGACTGTAAGAGGATTCTTATACCATAAGAGATGGCTGGTGTTCTTCAGCTTAGGATGTGTTTAGAGATTAGATCATGGCGGGGATTTCTTTATTTACACTGTCCTCTTTTAATGGGATGACAGTAGGGTAAGTGTGACGTTTGGTGCACCCTAGAACCGGTTTAAACCCCCAGTGGCCTTTGTTGCCACTGACCGTTCCAAGGAGGTAGCCCTATTGTCAACCCTTTTGTGTTTGTGATGTCGTTTGCATTTTTTATTACTTTTGCCTTCTCGTTTGTCTGTTTGCGTGTTTGTTTTTGTGTTTTGTGGTTGACTGTCGTCCTTGAATGCTGCTTTCCCTGTCCGATATTTTTATCTGTCTTTAATAATTGCTCATGGTATTTATTTCTTCTGTTGCAGGTGAGAAAAACAATGTGACATTGTATAAACAGCGATGAGACGACGCTGAAATGGGTGCTCAAGAGTAGCATGAATTTATTTTCATAATCTAGAATGAAAGCCGAAAATAGTGCGTCGCCTGACACCACTAATATTTAAAAACCGAGAAATGTAAGAGTTCTGTGCATTTCACCAAAAAAATAATTATAGCCTGGACACGTCACATTCTGAATGTAAAAGAAGATTTTTTTTAAACCCCAGCGGCCTTTTTGGCCACTGACAGTTCAAAGGCGGAAGCCCTATTGTCAACCCTTTTGTGTTTGTGATGTCTTATTTGGCCTTTTATTCATCTTTAAATGTGTTCTTTGTTTCTGTGTGTGTGTGTGGTTGACTGTCGACCTTTAATGCTGCTTTTCCTGTTCGATTTTTATATCTATATTTATTCAAATATAGAAAATAACAAATTCGAAGGGTGTTCTCAGACACTGAAGGTCTTACTACACAGTTAGCTCCCTAGCATATGACTCTAGCAAGATACATATCCGAAGTAATTGACGATATATATCTAAACTTAATTCTGTATTTTTAGCAATAATGATTTATATACTAGTGTATTCATATGTTCTTTCATCGTGTTAATAGATAATTAATACAACAAGAATGTGTGTCACAGTTGTAATTTATAATAAATGCTACGTACCGCTATTTATGTTTCATCCAGTTTCAGTTACTTTATTTCTCTTATTTTCATCCATTCTCAGTTTCCTAATTTCTCTTATAACGCCGATAGCCATATCAAATGCTTTGTTTTTCGCGTTAACTTCCATCTTCAGATTTAGTCCGGGTCTACGTGGCAGAATGGTTAACGGCGTTGTAAACCTTCGCCTCTCAACCGCTGCGGGTTCGAATCCCACTGGGAGATCGACTTGTAAGTGAGAAAGTGTGGATTCTTACGGATGGCGGGAGGTGTACAGTACAGTACTGGTTCTATCCAGAAAAGTGTGTTCTGCCTCCACCACATAAAAATCGACCGTCATATATAACCTTACATGTGTTGAAAATGACGTAAAACACCATACAAACAAACACACAAACAGATTTAGTCCATTGCCATTCGTGTCCATGTTGAAACCGTTGCTGTTTGTGTTGAGACCATTGATAGTCTTTTTAGGACCAATGTTGGTGTTCTTGTAAGTGGTGTTGTTAATGTTGTTGTTGTCCTTGTTCTTGCTGCTGCTGCTGCTGTTGTTGCTGCTGTTGTTGTAGTTGTTGTTGTTGCTGCTGTTGCTGATGATGATGTTGTTGTTTCCATTGTTGTTGTTATTATTTTTGTTGAAGTTGTTGTTTCTTGCAATGCGTGATGCCGTTTGCCGTTTGCCACCATTGCTATTTAAGAAATATAAAAAGATCGGACAGAGTAAGTGGCATTCAAGGAGAACAGTCAACCACAAAACACAGAAACAAACACGCAAACAGACAAACAAGAAGGCAAAAGCAATAATAAATACAACCGACATCACAAACACAAAAGGGTTGACAATAGGGCTACCGCCTTAGAACGGTCAATGGCAAAGTAGGCCACTGGGGGTTTAAACCGGTTCTAAGGTGCACCAAACCTCACACTTACCCTACTGTCAACCCATTAAATGTCATTCAAGTCGAACAGGAAATGTAGCTTTCCCAAAACACAGTCAACCAACAACACGCCGTCAACCAACAACACGCCGTCAACCATAACACGCCGTCAACCAACACGCCGTCAACCAACAACACGCCGTCAACCAACACGCCGTCAACCAACAACACGCCGTCAACCAACAACACGCCGTCAACCAACAAATCAACAAATACAATGTAAATTAAGCAAGAAATGTGACATAACAAATACAAACGGGTTGACAATAAGATTACTGCCTTGGAGCGGTCAGTAGCAAAAGGGCCGCCGTTTTTTTGCAGGTTAGAAATATGATTTACAGGTGGATTAAGATAATCAGCCTATGTTGCAATTTAGCAATTAATTAATAACCAGACCTTCAATGAATTTGAATCATAAATTGGTAGTTTAAACCATTTCCGTTTCGACATTCTGTTAAGAAATAAACCACTGTGATTTTCCAATGCCAATAACTACTAAAAAGGGAATGCCTTAACAGTTACAGATTAAGTTTAGTGAGATTATCCAGTAGAGGAAGATGCATTACCGTTCACACCGGCATTATTTAAGGGTTGAACTTTTGAATTTCGGGACGGTATAACAGCCGTTTATAGGTCACAAATGGTGTTTAATGGCAGTCCATTTCGAAGGCATTTCATTTTCTTTGTTGACAGTTTTACTCCCAAACGCATTCAAATAAAACTTAATGACATCTCGCTTTTGACGGTTAAACATCACCTGACTGGATTTGCCATGACATGGGAAGGTGTATTAAAATTAAAATTATTGAAATATTAAATAAAGGATGAGAAGAAAACAATTCAGTATTGTTCAGTATTTATTATAGTATCAAAGTAGTATTTTCATAGCATTTTTAGGGATACCATGAGGCTATTCCTCACCTCCCTTCCCCTCCACCAGCCATACACATAAACAAGTATGAGAGTGGACCTTTAGAAACAGCCGAACACGATAAATATGAAATATTGCAGTCTCGGTCTGACTGAGGCTGTTCATGAACGGTAGTGAAATATGCTTGCAACCGTTCACACCCACTAGCCCCTGGTTGAGCAGAACTCAATATTAATATAAAAAAAAAGAATAGAGTTGTATACGCTGCGGAAAAAGTACTTATTAAAGAAACTGTATTTATTTCGACAATTTAAAGGCAAGAATAAAGAGTCTCTTGTATCGATATGTACAATTTCAATAAAGTCGGTGAGATGTACTCTTTGTTTAACAAGATTGACTAACATGACCATTCAACTCAAAAATGGCAACATTATATTACACAAGAAATGCAAATATTACACAAGAAATGCAAATATTACACAAGAAATGAAATAATTTGATTATTTAAAATACATGTGTCCGAGCATTTCAGACTAATTATTTTATCTAATTATGTTCTAGGTTTATGTTAGAGTGTCCCGTATCCTTTATATTAAACAAATTAGCAAAGGTATGTTGGTAAATTAAATCATAATTGTTGCAATATATGTTGCGGAGTTAATTTTCTGAATACGAAAAAATAGCGACAAAACTGAAATTTTAACAGCGAGTATGCATTTTTGTTTCTAAAAGTGTTCATTGAATTGCTTGCTTAGAAGAAATACGTTTTTTTCCCCACCAAATTAACTAAAAACGCCATACTCGCTGAAATATGCCGGATCTGCATTTAAAATTAATATTCACATGGGAAGGTGTATTGATATTAATAATGTGGAATTACGAAATTATTTAAAAGATATAAACTTATTTTAAAATTGTTCAGTATTTGTTAAATTAATGAAGTAATATGTTAACAGCATTTCTGAGAGCAACCATTACGCTAGTATACTCCACCCCAACCACCGCACCCACCCCGCACCACCTGACACACACATCTTTTTGAAAACGCATAATACTCATTTTGGCAATTAAAACAATTGTATGTACATGTAGATAAATTTATCATGTGTCGATATAAACAAGGTCAAGAAACCGGTGAGAAGTACTTAAGTTTCGTCAAATTAACTAACCAGCATCACCGTCAGTCCCAAAGACGACAAGCATTCATATACAATTGAAATGCGACCAGGAACATGAAAACCCATATAACTACATGTTTATATATGATTAAAATGTATTTGTCAGTGCATTCCAGACTACAGGCGCTCAGAGTGAGCATGGAATTACATTCATACTGACGCAATGTCATCCGCCCCATTCCTCGCTGAATGTAAACAAGGGTGAGTAGTTGTCACTCTCGTCACCGATTCGTCGACCCATTATCGCCGCAGTAGCTAGCGATCTTTACTCGCAGAAGTGTTTGTTTGTTTGTTTGTTTGTATGGTGTTTTACGTCCTTTTAGACACTCAAAAGTAAATTATATGCGTAGTTTACATCATTGTTTTTTTAATGTGTCTGAAAGGTCTCACTCGGCCTTGCAATGAAAATAACACAATATTTAGGGCAGTGAACGATGCTTGACGTTTCACGACAAATTAGCTCAGTGATTTAATTTTAGTGATCTGCACAACTCTGAAAACGAGAATTTTATTTTATTCGTCACTTACGGAAGTTTCAGCCTATTTCTAATAAATTGGACTTGAGAAAAAATGGCAAATAGCTTCAAAAACAAGTTTAAACAAAAACACGTGTGCACAAGTTTGTTTTATTATGGGGAAATATGTGAAGCTGAGCATTAAGCCAGTGTATACAGTCATGTTTTTTCTCAATGTGACCGTGAAAAGTATTAATTCAATGACCTAAATCCATCACAAACTTTACACAAATGCACTGAAATCAGTTCAGTCACCCCACATGTCCAAACAAAGATACGTAAAAGTCTTTGATGTTGTAAATGACACGTTTGACGTTTGCTGGGGACGCCCGAAATTATTTTCGCGGAGTGGAATACATTAACATCTAATAGCGAAAAGGTGCGTCTTTAGAAGCACATGTACTCAGTGTTATGATATCGATTTTGGTCACGTGAGACTTGTAGGCGGGGCGAGTGGGAAGTGTCAACCATTTTATTGGAGAGCCTCATCGATCGTTTACATGTCTGATGCGTTAAACATCCATGGACACAAGCGATAGATTTCCATGCTCAATCGGGAGCGGCTGCTAATCTCAAATTCTGTATTCGCTTCTGACATGATAATCTCAACATCTAGGCCGACCATTACAAAATGGGGACTTGCCGTTTTCCATTTTACCTGAAAGCGGGCACTAACAGAGTACTCACATGTAGAATGGTAGGAACCAGTCAGATGGTACTAGTTCGAGTAATTTGAAATATGTTAACATACATGTAATAAAGTTTAAAAATGCTGCCTTTTATGGATCTTGAATCTTAAACCTGCAGATCAGTAGACAAATAGGAGACAATGATCTGACCAACTGCACACCAACTGCGCCAAACACAGTAAGTTAGTTGCACCACAAATTCGTATTAAATAGTATGTAACAAATGCTACAATCTGCAATCTGCTTGGCTTCTATCATTCTACATGTGGGGGATCTTCTGACTAAAAATGTGTGTGTGTGTGTGTGTGTGTGTGTGTGTGTGTGTGTGTGAGAGAGAGACACTTAATGGCTGAAAACCAAACCACAAGGGTTTACAATCATATGTTTTTTGGATTTTTTTTCAAACTATATCCTTGGAATTGCTTTTTTAGGGAAACTTTTCAGGGGGGAAAAATATTTCAACAGTTAAATATAACTTCCAGGAAAAAATTAGGAAAAATTAAATGTCTGTTTTCATCAAATAACATGTGTTTGGTTGTTTTGTTTTAAAACACGTTTTTGTTTTGTAATTTATTAATTTAAAATAAAATGGGTGATCGGAATATACTTCTTTCACAATATTGAATCCACTAAAACATGTGGTTTGGTTAGGAAGCGGCAGTATCGATCAACCAAACCACTGGTTTTACTGGATTCAACATTGCGCAAGAAATGCATTACAATGTTACAACGTGCGTGTTGTACATAATATTTATGAAGCACCATCGACAATAATAAGAAAACAGATGTCTCCTCTCACTGCAGAATATTGTTAAGATGTGCTTGATAGAAGATATTGAACGTTTTTGTCAGCAGTGACGTTGACCTACAATCAAAAGGATCATCCTCTTTCCACTTTTAGTCCACCAATGAAATTTCATATTTGGCTTAGTGAAAGAGTAATAACGGTGTGGGCAAGACTTTTCATTTTCCTGTAATGATGACATTGAGCGTTGACCTACTGACCTCAAAAATATATAAGCACAATTAGGTATTATACTGATGCTTCGTACAAAGTTTCGTCAAAATCCAACATACATACCAAAAACAATCAATCTCACCTACCAATTTTTGGTGGAAGACATAATAATAAAGACAATATTTTAGTTCATATTTATACTTTATTAATTAAACAACTGAGAAAATATAAACTTCAGCATTGATTCTGGTCAGTGGTGTACATGGAGTCTTCTTCCACGGTGACTTGCAGTCTGAAAAATGTTAATTTAAATACATGGAATATAAGTCGAGCAGAGTATTCAATCTCATCCAGGGGAGGGGAGGGGAGAGGAATATGAATAGACAGGAATAGAGGGAAAGAATACATAGGATTCCAGGAACCCTGCCTTAATTTATGGTTCTTTAACGTGAGACTTCGATACACAGGACCACCAGGTTTACGTCCCCATCCGACAGACTACGCTTGGGTGTGTTGCCTCAGGACACATCGAAGTAATGCAGTGAAGCCAGTGAGACTCGAATCCGTGTTCACTAGATTCAAAGCCGAGCGTGCTATCCACTGGACCACCACGTCCCATGGCAAAACTTGAGTAAATTTCAACATCAAATAATGAGTCTATAAATATTATATTTGTGTATACAGTGTCTGACAATGACATGCTTACAAACTCAAAGATGCACACACAAACAAACGTAATGTATTTTCATCCAGCAGTACAACAAGAATCTATTCATACCATTACAAGGAAAGTTTAATCCGACAGAAGCTGTATTATCTTTATATGCAATGTATTTAATAAATACGAACTAAAGACCAAGTTTTGCCAAAAATCTAAATTGTACACGTTTTGTTCTTAATATTAATTTAATGACTAAATAATGTCATGAAATGAAAGAAAACATTACAGTACACTTTTTTATTTTCTCTCTTTCAACTTTTATAAAACAAATCGATTAAATAGGGGAGTTAGACACTTTTGTAAATGGTTGGTTTGTTTTTAATAGTGAAAACGTGTAAATCAAGACTGCCATGTGTCTCTATAACACACATTTTTCACATGTATCTACACGTGCTTATATATTACAATCACTCTGCATTATCATTGGAAGCAGTTTGCATTATCATTGCAAGCAAGCAGTTTGCATTATCATTGGAAGCAGTTTGCATTATCATTGGAAGCAGTTTGCATTATGTTTGCATTATCATTGGAAGCAGTTTGCATTATCATTGGAAGCTTGTTTTACTCTAACAGCACCATCAGAGCACAAACAATTTTTAAATACGTTCTCACCTCCATATTGTTTAATGGCATTAAATACGGCTGGACACTTTGAAGTAGTCAGCATCAGTTCACACTCAATTTTGGGACTTCCCTGATAAACACCATCAACCCAATGTCAGCTGAAAATTGTTACTCAAAGTGCAGTAGTACATGTTTATATATATTCATAAAAGGTGCGGGAATCTACTTCTTAGATCTCGGCTTCTGTTAACTGTTTATACCGGTTACTAAAATGATCGGAGTACATTGCAAAATACTGATGCAAGATTCACCCTAGATATGATCAGAATTATTATTCCATAGAACTTTCTTAATAAGTTATTCGGTATCTAAACCACTTTAGATCGTATCAGGATCCTGGATCGTACATATTTAGACATTGGCGAGTATTGGCTGATATTTATTTACAAGCAAATTTTAATAACAAAACAAATACCTTGAAAATGGACCTATAGCAGCAGATACAGTAATCTCAAATGAAATTTGCGCCAACAGTTTCAATTTATGTCACGGTGACATGTCAAACAACACTCTGCAGTTGTGGGGACGCTATCTGTCCCGAAGTTATATTCAAGTTTACATATTTCACTGCATGGAACACTGTACGCGTGCTGAAGACTAGCTGTGCCCGTAGTTCTCGCCGACGTAGCGCGCCGAACTCAGAATCAACGTTTTTGGGTTTATAAAAATGGCGTCTGTTTTAATTGTAAAATCGTAAAATACTCCGTTAAATACAAAGAAATAGTCCATGTTTGCGGAAGAAAATGCGAACGGAAATGATATGTTATAGGTCTGTGGCGTTTTAGTAAATCTGCTTTAAAACATCGAAACATGGACAAATTAATTACAAAAATGAGTAAACTGGTCCTATAGAAATCACAGCACCCAAACGCAATGGCACAGTACAGCCGTAATGTACCATAAACAAAGAGCGAATTAACTATACAATGAAACGGACAATACACTACACAAAGAGTGGTGAAGACAGGGTAACTGAATTGGAACTGTCAGTAGTCAATATGTCCCACCGGCTAGCTTCGATTTTAAGTGTACACAATATCGCTATTATCTTGTCTTCAGCGCTCAAATTGACAAGACAATGAAAATAAAAGTACATCCCATGAAAATGAAATCGAACAAAAAAAAGTAGCATTCAAGGACGAGAGTCAACCACAAACATACAAAGAAAAAAAAGAACAACTATATATAAAGATGAATACAAGGCAAAATAAGACTATTGTCATCCCAATAAACGGGATAGTGTAAATAAAAATATCCCCGCAAGGTTATAATCTCCAACAAACAAGGCAGCGTTAATAGGCAATATAAGTAAAACACATAAATGATCATGCGTACATAATAAAAAAATCAAAATCATAGAAAGCCACAAAGAAAGTATTCAATTACTTGGCAGAAGCCAAAGCAACAGGAGAACGCACCGTTAAGGTTACGACAAGAAAGGATTATAGACAAAAATCAAACGCTACCGTCCTATATGGATTTAGGTAGACGTCATCATAGTGTCCACAATATATCCGGTCATCGCAAAATCAAAGAGGAAAGCATCGTGGCGAACTTCAAATGGGTCAACCACTAAACATGCAGTACGTTGCAAAATGATAGGGTTTCTAACCTCTTTTGGATTTAATAAAGATTGTATGAAAGTGATTATAACCAAGGATCTTACGAAGTAAATCACACCACCATAGTCAAGAGAGGAGTCCTCATCCAGACAAATTAGGAATCGATATACATATATGTAATCTAAACTAAAAACATAATTAGAAACACTTCAGGTGTATCAAAGGCCTCTAATGTAGAGTAAAAGTGTACGATAATAATTTCATTATATTAAGGTTAATCCCACACATTTAATCAATGTGTACATTTTACATATTTTTTTTCTGAAATAATAAATGGAGCCAAAACACCTTTTATGAAAACAGATAGTTATGCACAAGGTTTTATATCTACACATATTTTTAATATTTATATGCGTTTTTATCAGGCAGTTTCTACGCTTTCTTTATAAATAATGTATTAGGTTTATTTAAATGTTGCCATAAAATATGAACAATGACTGGAAGTTTATATCTCATCAGTGTCATTATAAGTACAAATTGTATAAAGTCATGCAACGGTTTGACAGCTCTTTTATCTTAAATTATAAATTGTATTCACCTTTATACATAATAGGTCTTGTGGGTACTATTTTAAAAACTACCGTTTCCAATACCAATTGAAAATGAAGCAATAATAAACAAGTAATTAACCTCGCTACTTGGGTCTACTTAGAAGGAGATGTTCCCCGGGAAAAATCCTATAGGATATATGTTTATCAACGTCTTCATGTTTCTACGTGTAGCACTGGTAGTCGAGTTAAGGACATTAACAATCGTAACCTTTGTAGAAATTAAACCTACTACATCAAGGCTACCCTTACCATACAATTTTGCATTTATTATTGCTTTTGCCTTCTTGTTTATTCTGTTTGCATGTTTGTTTCTGTGTTTTGTGGTTGACTGTCCTCCTTGAATGCTACTTTCCCTGTCCGATCTTTTATATTTCTTCGTATACCCTTCACAAAGAAATAGTATTGTAACCAATACCTACTTTTAAAATATAAACTCTACTGCGATAAGACATTTCATAACTAAACTTCTTGGTGACCTGTTTACAAACTTTGTAAAATTCTAGGTCATGATCACTTTCATATATCAAACGTATAGACAATTTATGAAATTGGATATGACCCTATCATACTGCAAAGCACTGCATCTTTAGTGGTTTACCCATTTATAGTTCTCCTCTCTGGTTTCCTCTTAGATTGTGTGATAACCCGACATATTGTGGACCTAACGATGACGTCTATACATACAATCTGAATGAAGAAGCTGTGTAAGTGGCTAATTTAAGGTCTCTAGCACAATACCTGCGATGGCTACTCGAGTTTGGGACATTTCAAAACTCCAACTGAAACAATAAAATGTGAATATCTGTATCGAAACTTATTGACACTCGTCAGTAAGTATCGTTAAAATATGCATGTCCATTCAGTTATGCTCATAATGTTTCGTGAATGCGAGTGTTGTAGCAGCTCAAACTAAACTGACGTCATATGTCAATTTCACTGGAAGCAAAAAGCAGCATACAGAGTTCAGGAAATTTGGTTTGATTATATGTTTTTCAGATATATCAAAATGTGTTCCACTTAGAAGACATAAAATAATGTCATATTTCTCCAAACTTTTAACATCTTGTCTTACTGCCGTTAAAGATTACGTTAACCAATATTGTGCTAAAGCTTAAGAAAACTCTGGGATTAATTTATTTTGGTCTATTAAAAATTCAGGCGACGTTCTTGATGCAATTTGACTTTGGTCAAGCTTCATCTTTAAAACCGAGTCTACTTGATTGCATTTGTTGCTTCCAATGTATCCCCTTTTCAGTATTTATTTCAGTACTTATGTTTTTCTACACTATATACAGCTTTACCTCACAACCTTATCAACGAAAATGTCAATGTTCAATATGTCATCCAGATACCGTGAGGTGTCATTAAAGGCTACTTATATTGCCTATTAATGCTGCCTTGTTGGTTAGATAATAGTTCATGGCGGGGATTTCTTTATTTACACTGCCCCGTTTAATTGGGATGAAGTCGGGTAAGTGTGAGGTTTGGTGCACCCTAGAACCTGGTTTAAACCCCAAGCGACCTTTTTTCTACAGACCGTTCCAAGGCTGTAGGTCAAACTACTGTCTAACCTTTTTTGTGTTTGTCAATAGTTACGAATCATGACAAAGTGTCGGGCTGATTTCCTGTTGAGATCTGATTCAATGTCAAAGTCAGTTTACATTGTTTCAACGGCCTTTTTAACTGATTTTGATTCTTTCTGCCAGAAATATTTTCTGATGTTGCAAATTGTGACCTGGGTATTTAACCGATTACACTGAACGTCCGAAATAAAATTTATGAAGATGGCGAGACAATGGGATATATACCGACTGTTTCCGGTTGCGTTTTCTCTAGGTTAAAATGGTAACTATTGCCTCTGTTCACGTCCATGCCTATGTAGCATTCAAGGAGGACAATCAACCACAAAACACAGAAACAAACATGCAAACAGACAAACAAGAAGGCAATGGTAATAATAAATGCAAACGACATCACAAACACAAAAGGGTTGACAATAGGGCTACCGCCTTGGAACGGTCAGTGGCAAAGTAGGCCACTGGGGGTTTAAACCGGTTCTAGGGTGCACTAAACCTCACACTTACCCTACTGTCATTCCATTAAAACAGAACAGTGTAAATAAAGAAATCCCCGCCATGATCTTATCTCTAACCAACAAGGCAACATCAATAGGCAATATAAGTAAAACACAAATATGCTCGTGTAAATATAATACAAAAAAACAATAACATAGAAGGTCACAATGAAGGTACTCAATGACTTGGCAGAAGCCAGAGCAACACGAGAATAAACCATTAAGGGCACGACAAGAGAGATCATAGACAAACATCACGTCCCAATGGGTTTAGGTAGGCGTCATCATAGGATCCACAGCATGTCCGGTCATCGTACAGTTAAAGATGAAAGCATAGTGGCGAACTGTAAAAGGGTACACCACCAAGCATGCACTACGTTGCAAAATGATAGGGTCATAACCTCTTTTGATAAACTTTTTAACAAGTTTAACAAAGATAGTATGCAAGTGATCATGACCAAGAATCTTACGAAGTTTATACATCACATCACCATAGAAGTCAGGTTGTGATAGTCCTTGTCGCAGAAGAGTCCTTAAATTACTTTTATATTTGGAAAGAAGATCAGGGTTACAGTCCGTAAGTTACTAATATTATTTCTTATGGATCTTTGTTACGATTCTATTTCGTATCTCTAATAAATACTAATTTCGCTTTTCGCAAAATGGTATTACTCTCCAATTAACAATTATGAGTCTATTAGTTAAAACTTTAAAAATAAATCGTTCACCTCTTCGGTTACACTCTGCGTCATCAATACAAATTCCACAAAATTACTCTTCATTTCTTAGAACTAAACCATATGTACGCCTTACACCTTTAAATCTTCATTCGGCAACCTCTTTTCATGTTCCTTCTAATAATATTACTAGGATTTTTAATAATGGCTCAAAAGTTTCCGTAACTACTCTACGATCACCTGTTTTGAGGAAATACCATATAAAGTCTCCTTTCAGAAATCATTTAGTTCATTCAAAGCGCAGGGTGTTTCCCTCTATTAATAAGTGCAATACTAAGAGGTGCAGTTGTTGCAGTTATTTATCTTGCAAGTCCACCATTAAATCAGCTGTTAATGGTAGATTGTTTAATGTATGTCTAGCTTCAAATGTTGATTGACGTACATCTCACGTCATTTATGTTCTGACTTGAAATGCACCAAGTTGCGGTATACAATATGTTGGACAAACAGGTCGATCCTTAAAAGTTTGATTTCGTGAACACAAATATAATGCAAGTAATCCTAAAAAGTTAAAAAATTACTTTTAATAACGTAACTGTTCAACCAGTTGAATATATATTTTTTGATAATGATGCTACTAAAAGCTTTAAAATAAAAGCTAGACATATTGCAGAACTTAAGTGGATGAAAACCTTACAGACACCTTATCCACTCGGCCTTAATGACAATATTTATCAAGAAGGAAATATTTCCAAAGATCCTAATATTGACATTTTTTCTATATTTTCTATCCGAAAGCGTAAATCTAGGTCTCATAGTCTTAGGCGTAATGGTAACATCAAACGTAAATCGCGTGTAATTATTTCTGTCGTTGATTTACATACTATTTTTAAACAGTCTGGAAAGCACTCTATGCACTCACGGCTTACCTCTTTGTCCATTTCATCAATAAAGTTGATCGACGAGGAAGCCGACAAAATTTTCATTCGTACAGATCCCTTGTATAACACTGCTTCCATAGTTCAAAGCTAAACACAACATGTTCTCCGACCCCATGTTGACAAGGAGTCTGATCACGTCAGGCATTTTCTAAAACTACTATATATTAATAAAGGTATTGATTTCATTGACATGCCTAGTATTTTACGAGATACTCATGTAGTTGATTCTATCCCAAAATATTTCAAAAATTACGAAAGTCTTCTTTCCAAATATAAAAGTAATTAAAGGACTCTTCTGCAACAAGGACTATCACAACCTGACTTCTATGGTGATGTGATTTATAAACTTCGTAAGATTCTTGGTCATGATCACTTGCATATTATCTTTGTTAAACTTGTTAAAAAGTTTATCAAAAGAGGTTATGACCCTATCATTTTGCAACGTACTGCATGCTTGGTGGTGGACCCTTTTACAGTTCGCCACTATGATTTCCTCTTTAATTGTACGATGACCGGACAGACTGTGGACCCTATGATGACGCCTACCTAAAGCCCATTGGGACGGTGGCGTTTGATGTTTGTCTATGATCTTTCTTGTCGTGCCCTTAATGGTTTATGCTCTTACTGCTCTGGCTTCTGCCAAGTCATTGAGTACCTTCATTGTGGCTTTCTAGGCTATTGTTTTTTTGTATTATATTTACACGAGCATATTTGTGTTTTACTTATATTGCATATTGATGCTGCCTTGTTGGTTAGAGATAAGATAATGGCGGGGATTTCTTTATTTACACTGTCCTGTTTTAATGGGATGAAGTAGGGTAAGTGTGAGGTTTGGTGCACCCTAGAACCGGATTAAACACCCAGTGGCCTACTTTGCCACTGACCGTTCCAAGGCGGTAGCCCTATTGTCAACCCTTTTGTGTTTGTTATGTCGTTTTCATTTATTATTGCTTTTGCCTTCTTGTTTGTCTGTTTGCGTGTTTGTTTCTTTGTTTTGTGGTTGACTGTCCTCCTTGATGCTACTTTCCCTGTCCGATCTTTTTATATTTTTTTTTACGATAATAAAATTTTGCAAAGCTTTTACGAAGTTTATGGTAACGGTAACCCAGATTGAGTAGCTTTTTAATTATTCAAAGATTATGAATATTAAAGTCCTCAACTCGAGTACAAGCTCTTGAAAAACAAATAAACTGAGACACATACACCCCATAAGAAGTTGCTCGGGGAACATCCCCATCCAAGTGGGGATAATTAACAATGTCAAAATTAAACTCATCTCTCTTGTCATAGATTTTGCTCATTATTTCACCATTTTCAATCGAGAGATCTAAATCAAGAAAAGAAGCGTTATTATCAGATATATTAGCTTTGTTAAGCTGGAGTTCTTTAGGATAAATATTATTAACCATAGTTGGAAAGAAAAGGTTGTCATTGTTCAATATGTCATCCAGATACCGGTATATGTCATTAAAGGCTTCAATAACATCTGCCTGGGTATCCGGTGAAAGACTCAACTTGAAATCCCTTTCATAGCAAAATAAGAACAAATCTGCGACAAGTGGTGCACAGTTCGTACCCATAGGGATACCAACAATTTGTCTATTAACGGTGGTTCCATACCTGACGAAAATATTATCTAATAGGAAGATGAGTGCTTCACAAACTTCAGAGCAAGTCCACATAGTATAACTGTCTAAACTGCCGTTAGTAAAAAACGTTGAAACATGCATCAATTAAAAAATCTGCAAAAGTTTTGTTAAAGTTTAGACTTAAATATACTAGTTCTGAATTATTAACAGTTACTTTCGTGTAATATGTTTTCCAAGAAATATAAAAAGATCGGACAGGGAAATTAGCATTCAAGGAGGACAGTCAACCGCAAAACACAGAAACAAACACGCAAACAGACAAACAAGAAGGTAAAAGTATTAATAAATGCAAACGACATAACATACACAAAAAATCGCTTAGTGAAACTTTAAAAACGGAAAAGATTAATTAGTTGCTTATAACCAAACACATAAACCATATTTCTTTTTAACATTTACAGTTGTACATTTGGAGACAGGAAAACTGCCTGAAGCCATCCAACAAGATAAAACTAGTCTAGAGATATTATTAACATATGCATGTTGGCACATAGTATATGGGAACCTTGCATAAGTGTTTGTTTCACAGAAATAGTTTCCTCAAAATGACAGATCGGGGTCAGTTAGAATTATGAAGGTGTCTGTCCACAACAAAACCGTCAGTAAGAAAATGGAAGTGCATTATTCGGTACTTATGTTAATAATAAACGTTGTTGAAGATGATGAATCTGCATGTAATGGGAGATTACCATACTACGCATATCTAGTGAGATGTTATAGCATATATAATAGCATTTATAAACTTGACAAGCTGTTACATTTATACATACGCACACGCACTCAGCACGCAACCGCACATACATAGTGTGTGACAAATATCCAGTATATTAAACGCAATCGTACTTTACTCTTTGTTTCACTATTACAACTCGTAATCTTTCTGACCAGCATTAATCTCAAAATCGGAAATTGGAATAGAGAGGTTGCATTTTCCAGTCTACAGTTTTCTGCGGATTGGGACTAACCTTGCAGCAATGCATTATTACGAGGGTAGGCGCCTATGAGGGTAACTTGCGACTATTGCTAGGTTCTATATCTTTGATGATCAGTCAGAGAGTTATGGTGAAAATAACAACTGCATATTTATTGTACTATGGATACTGTCATACATTTATATTTACATCTCTCTCTATTGAAAATGGAGAAATAATTAGCAAACTCTATGACAAGAGAGATCATTTTAGTTTTGATATTGTTAATTATCCCCACTTAAATGGGGATGTTCCCCGAGCTACTTCTTGTGGGGTGGGTCTATGTTTCTCAACCTATTCATTTTGTCGAGTTGGATACTTTAATATATATAACATGTTTATAACTAAAACGCTTCTCCATTAGAGCTAGCGCTACCAATTAAATTATCGTAACCCTGATCTACTTTTAAAATATAAAAGTCATTTAAGAAAAGTGGGTATACAAATCGAACAGGAAATGCAGCTTTCACAGAACACAGTCAGCTAAAACACGTACTACAACACACAACAATATTACAAAAGCAATAAGAAGCAAGGCATGTGACATCAACCTGTTGACAATAGGGCTACCGCCTTCGAACGGTCAGCGGCAAAAAGGCCACTGGGCGGGCGGGGGAGATTAAACTAGGTTATAGGGTCACTAAACCTCATTCTTACCATATCGTTATCACAATAAAGTGTAAATAACAAAATGCCCACCAGGTTCATTTCTCTAACAAGCAAGGCAGCATTAATAGGCAATATAAGTATAACACATGTATGATCATGTTATGAAATCATACAATAAGTAGATATACAAATCGAACAGGAAAATTAGCTTTCAAGAACGACAGACAAAAGATGAATAAAAGGCAAAAAAATACAAAAAAAGACATCACAAACACAAAAGGGTTGAAAATAGGGCTACCGCCTTGGAACGACCAGTGGCAAAACAAGCCTATAAAGGGTTTAAACAAGGTCCTAGATTGCACCAACATGAGATACAGGATCCTATAGCAACCACAGCGTCAAAAGTCAATGGGATCGTAGGTCCTCACTGTACTACAAACAAGGAGCAACATTTAATCAATTATACAATGAAATAGACACAAATCAACAGAAAGGGTGGTGAAGGGTTACCGAATTGGAACGGTCAATAGGCAACAAGGCCTAAAGGTTAACTTTAATCGATTTTATGTCTACACAATCCTCGCTATTATCCTGTCTTCCGCGCCCAAATAGACAAGACCGTGTAAACAAAACTACATCCCATCAATAGAAATTCTCTAACAATAAAGTCCACATCCAGAGAAACTAACAAAAGAAACACTAAGATGTTGTTGTAAGGCTATATCAAATACAAAATAAGAAACATCTCAGGATGTATCTAGAATTGTACTGAACAACCACAGCAGTTGCAGCCAAAGAGAAAACCAATCTAGGGTACGACCAGTAAACACGAGGGAAGAAAGCTCCAAACGACATCACAAACACAAAAGGGTTGTCAATAGGGCTACCGCCTTGTAACGGTCAGTGGCAAAATAGGCCACTGGGGGTTTAAACCGGTTCTAGGGTGCACCAAACCTCACACTTACCCTACTTCATCCCATTAAAACAGGACAGTGTAAATAAAGAAATCCCCGCCATGATCTAATCTCTAACCAACAAGGCAGCATCAATAGGCAATATAAGTAAAACACAAATATGCTCGTGTAAATATAATACAAAAAAACAATAGTCTAGAAAGCCACAATGAAGGTACTCAATGACTTGGCAGAAGCCAGAGCAACAAGATAATAAACCATCAAGGGCACGACAAGAAAGAACCTCACATTCCCTATTGTCATCCCAATAAACGGGACAGTTTAAATAAACAAATCCCCGCCAGGTTATCATCTCTAACAAATAAGGCAGCATTATTATTCAATGTAAACATAAAACACATAAATAATCATGTATACATAAAATAAGAAACAAAAGCCTAGAAAGCCACAAAGTAAGTACTCACTGTCTTGGAAGAAGCCAGAACAACAAGAGAACAAAGCGTTTAGGGTATGACAAGACAAGATTAAAGACAAACAGCAAACGCTACCGTCCTATAAGGATTTAGGTAGACGTCATCATATGGTTCACAATCTGTTCGGTAATCGCACAATCAAAGAGGAAAGCATAGTGGCGAACTCTAAATTGATCAACCACTAAACATGCAGTACGTTGAAAAATGATAGGGTCATAACCCCGTTTGATAAACTTTTTAAAACATATAATACAGATTGTATGAAAGTGATTATGACCAAGGATCTTACGAAGTTTGTAAATCACATCACCATAGACAGAAATATAAAAAGATCTGACAGGAAAAGTAGCATTCAAGGAGGACAGTCAACCACAAAACACAGAAACAAACACGGAAACAGACAAACAAGAAGACAAAAGCAATAATAAATGCAGACGACATCACAAACACAAAAGGGTTGACAATAGGGCTACCGCCTTGGAACGGTCAGTGGCAAAGTAGGCCACTGGGGGTTTCAACGGTTCTAGGGTGCACCAAACCTCACACTTACCCTACTGTAATCCCATTAAAACAGGACAGTGTAAATAAAGAAATCCCCGCCATGATCTTATCTCTAACCAACAAGGCAGCATCAGTAGGCAATATAAGTAAAACACAAATATGCTCGTGTAAATATAATACAAAATAAGCAATAACCTAGAAAGCCACAATGAAGGTACTCAATGACTTGGCAGAAGCCAGAGCAGTAAGAGAATAAACCATTAAGGGCACGACAAGAAAGATCATGGACAAACATCAAACGCCACCGTCCCAGAAGTCAGGTGTTGATAGTTCTTGTCGCAGAAGAATTTCCTAAATTACTTTTATATTTTAAAAGTAGATCAGGGTTACGATAATAAAAGTTTGCAAAGTATTTTCGAAGTTTATGGTAACGGTAAAGCCACAATGCAAGTACTCGATAACTTGAAAGACCGCAGCCAACAATAGAACAAAACAATGTTGTCCTTTTGACTGGTTGACAATGTAAAGAAATCAAAGAATTTTGCTTAATCATTAGAATTCAAATTTTGAACAATCATTCATTTATGTAATGTTTTCATAATTTGTGAATAATAAAAAAGACGCATATTTGAGACTTTCCGATGTTTCTACATGATACTTGCATGTAGACGACTTACTTGGTGGGTCACCACCATCCGTTCCATTAGTCACCACAATCCGTCCCAAACAGCTCGTTCGAACAATTCTCAAAGTATGGTTCGTGTGCGTTTATTTCTAAATTAAATTCGAATAAATAAATAAGAATGTAGAGTTTTATATCGCGAACGTGTTTTGGGGTTTACTGTGCATTTCCAGTTCGACTTTTATACTTATTGTTCTCAGTATATAGCAAATGGTTACAATGCAGGTCTATTGAAAATGAACTGGCGTTGTCTGAAAAATCCGTGAATTGGTTTCAAAATAAGACACTCTGGAGTATCCGTCAGTTTGCTCAATATATTTATAATACGGGTATAAGTGCAGTACTTATTTCTAAACGAAAATATCGGAATAAATGTCGGTGAATAATGGACTAATAATTTTAAATCGCTGTTTCCCTTTTCATACTTTTATATTGAGGTTAGTCATGAGGGCTAATATAAGGTGCATCTCCTCCCACACACCTAGCACCGGCAATACTCTATCAATATGAATGAGTTTGTTCTTTGTATTGCCGATCAAAAGCTAACAACGATCAAAAGCTAACAACGATCAAAGCTAACAACGCCTATCAGCAATATGTAAAACGTGTATGCTGGAGAATTTGGAAATCGCAGAGCATGATAACTATAGAAAATATTACAGTCTCGGTTACATGACTTCTATGATGACGTGATTTACAAACTTCATGCTTGGCCATGATCACTTTCATACTATCTTTGTTAACCTTGTTAAACGAGGTTATGACCTATCATTTTGCCACGCACTGCATGCTTGGTGGTGGACTCATTTACAGTTTGCCACTATGAGTTCCTCTTTAATAGGCGATGACCGGACAGGCTGTGGACCCTATGATGACGCCTACCTAAAGCTCAAAAGGACGGTGACGTTTGATGTTTGTTTGCAATATTGTCTTGTCGTGCCCTGAATGGTTTGTTCTCTTATTTCTCTGGCTTCTAAGTCATTGAGTACCTTATTTGTGGCTTTCTATGCTATTATTTTTTTGTATTTATGTATACACGAGCATTTTTGTGTTTTACTTATATCGCCTATTAATGCTGTCGTGTTGCTTAAAGAATATTTCATGGCGGAGATTTCTTTATTTACACTGTCCCGTTTTATTGGGATGACTGTAAGGTAAGTGTGAGGTTTGGTGCACCCTAGAACCTGGTGTAAACTCCATGCGACGTTTTTGCCACAGTGACTATTGTCAACCCTTTTGTGTTTGTGATGTCTTATTTGGCCTTTTATTCATCTGTAAAGTTGTTATTTGTTTCTGTGTGTGTTTGTGGTTGACTTTCGTCCTTGAATGATACTTTTCCTGTTCGATTTGTATATCTGCTTTTGATTAGGACTGTACATGAACGGTTGTTCAAGCCTTTTAGTCACGGGTAGAGCAGAATTCATAGGTTAAAATATTCAATAGGTTGTGTGGGAATATTAAAGCATGAATGTGTTTAATTCATAAATGAGATAACTAGGCATTACATAGAAAGTTGTTATCTTTGATAAGTGGCTCTCTATACGATCAAATACATCTGCACTATAAACTGAATCAACGATCATTATAGTATATGCATTAACACCAATATAAATCTCAAAAAATAATATATGGGTTTATCAATATTGGTTTTGATTTACTAATAAAAGCAAATATATTCATTTACAAGTTTAACTTATTACCTAAGTTACATTGTAAGATATTAGTTATTAGAACACTTTTTTGTTTTACTTGTAACAACAATAGCTTGCCTCGCCTTGAACTGTGTCACTTTAAAAATGCTGACTTATTCGTAACCCTGATCTTCTTTCAAAATATAAAAGTAATTTAAGGACTCCTCTGCGACAAGGACTATCACAACCTGACTTCTAATGTGATGTGATTTATAAACTTCGTCAGATTCTTGGTCATGATCACTTTCATACTATCTCTGTTAAACTTGGTCAAAAGTTTATCAAAAGAGGTCATGACCCTATCATTGTGCAACGTACTGCATGCTTTTACAGTTCGCCACTATGCTTTTCGCTTTAATTGTACGATGACCGGACAGGCTGTGGACCCTATGATGACGCCTACCAAAAGCCCATTGGGACGGTGGCGTTTGATGTTTGACTATGATCTTTCTTGTCGTGCCCTTAATGGTTTATTCTCTTGCTGCTCTGACTTCTGTCAAGTCATTGAGTACCTTCATTGTGGCTTTCTAGGCTATTGTTTTTTGTATTATATTTACACGAGCATATTTGTGTTTTACTTATATTGCCTACTGATGCTGCCTTGTTAGTTAGAGATTAGATCATGGCGGTGATTTCTTTATTTACACTGTCCTGTTTTAATTGGATGAAGTAGGGTAAGTGTGAGGTTTGGTGCACCCTAGAACCGGTTTAAACCCCCAGTGGCCTACTTTGCCACTGACCGTTCCAAGGCGGTAGCCCTATTGTCAACCCTTTTGTGTTTGTGATGTCGTTTGCATTTATTATTGCTTTTGCCTTCTTGTTTGTCTGTTTGCGTGTTTGTTTCTGTGTTTTGTGGTTGACTGTCCTCCTTGAATGCTACTTTCCCTATCCGATCTTTTTATATTTCTTCATAGCCTCTGCTCCCAAATAAATTCCATTTTGTTTATTTCGCCCATTGTTTTCTCGATTAGGGCAACGCATTTTGTTAGAAACTGGGATCATACGCCGCTGGCCATGGAATGGTGTGAAAATACCGCATTGAAGGTACCATGTTCACCGTCATATGCATACCATCTACGGGATGGCTAAACTTTATGCACTATTGGCATTGAGGTATTGAGTTCTGCTCAGCCCTGGGCTAGAGTACTTGAATGGTAGCAAGCACATTTCACTAACGTTCATGAACAGTCTCTATCAAAACACCGAGACTGCAACATTTGTTGTATTTATCCTGTTCAACGATTTCCAAATTTCTCCTTGCATACTGTTTTTGTGGGACTATACTGATCAGACACCGAACTTGCTATCCATCTTTAATGTGATCTATACACTTCGGAAATTAATGTTGATTGTTTCTATGCGTGCATTTAGTTGAGTGTGATCCTTCAATACTACATTTCCTGTTCGACTTTTATATCTACGTTTGAGTAGGATACCGCTTAAGTCGGTTCTATGGGGCGTGAGAGGTTGTTGCGTCCTGCAAACTCTCTCAAGAAAATACTAAATAAAACCGAGGTCTTACATAGGCATTGCCATTCAATCACATTCATTACATGAATAGAATATTGTTTAAATTAAATAAATTACGAATCAGCAATAGTATTTTACTGGTCCTTTGGCATCTGCGAGCGCAATATATGTGGCGTTGAAGTCGAATACCGTTCAAGCTGGTCCTAGGCGCCGTGAGATGTGTTGCGTCCTACAATATCGTTCATAAACAGATTTTATAGACCACGACTTCTACTTTTTTCCTCTTTGTTGTGTTTGTTGCTTCCAAAAGATCTCCCTTAACAATATTTATTTAAATGTACCACTTGCTTGCCAGTGAATAATGAATACTGGATTCGTTATGGTTATGACGGAGTGCTAAGTTTGTGTTTTGAGTGTGGATTTGTTTTGTGTTTGTATTATATCGCCACTGCCACAGCTGATATTGCGCCAGATTACGTTTGAAAAAATTGTCAGGTCAATGTCACGCTAGACTATGAAGCTCTAGCTTCTAAAATATACCAATTGAGTGTCAAATAACTGCACCAAATCCTCATTTGTTTGCGTACAACCATAGTCTCGACTGTGCTGATCAATGAATCGTACTATACACCAAGTGAATTATCTTCTTATCCATGCATTTGTCTCTCACCAGTTGCGGTTGCATTGTCTTGTCAATTATGACTCTTTCTGGACTTATACTTCTAGAGAGGAGTTTATAATTCCGTCTGGATGATATCTTGATTCTGTGGGTCAACATATGTATACAGCTTTAAAAGAATGTTCTATCCAGTGCATCGTGTTTCATACGACTTGCAATTTTTCTTCAGTTTGTGATATGTGACCTGTAGCGAGTATTGTTCCTTCTCCAGTATCATCTACGTACTACTTATATGTAGGTACTACGTGCATACAGACTCTTGTCTTAGCCCACCTTTTCAGAGCAGATGGGTTTATGTTTATAAATAGACGTTCATCCCCTGGTCCAGGCCTACCATTGTCCTTGGTCATGTCACATGAAATGATGAACATATCAGGTTGTATATAACCTTCATTAGCCCAGGCTTGTGGTGCATCAAAGGCTCACCTTTTAGCATACCATTACCTTTTTCTGGTAGACGTTCTATTGAACGCAAATTTTATGAATGTAAATCACAAACAAATCAGTGCAGCAGCAGCTGAAGCTTTTCACGTGCACGCACCGCATAACTCACTTTTCAATATCAAGTGTTTTGGCACAACGTAGTCCCAATTTGTACTCACGTGCAGTTACGCGGAAATAACAGTTGTCTTTTAAAAAACGATACTTTAAGCCTATTTTGAATGCAAAAACAACACAGAAAATGAATAAAGTAAGTTTATAAAATAATCATACCCCTAGAACTTGTTTTGACCACTTTCGGCATATATAGCATAGTCTAAATCGCGGTTCAAATGTGAAGATCGGACATTTTGAGTTTTTTGTAACTCCAAAATTACCGATTTCTCAAAACGGTCACAAAAAATGGGTAGTCACCAATTTGGCTTAAATTAACAGGAATGATAGATCGGTACCTATACTACCTTTCCTGAAAATTTCGGCAAAATTCAAGACTACCCATTTTTTGAGACCGTTTTGAAAGTTGGTCACCATCTTTGGGATGTTAATTATTCGTAATTACGTCAGAAGATTGTTTCCTTACACCATACTTTGCTTATTTTTTTTTTTTTTATGTTTACAAAAACATTTTAAGATACTATCACAAAACTAGACATCATTGCGCTTTAAAAATAAATAAATAAAATTATATTTATCCACAAAACAGGGCCATTTAAATATGAAAGTAAAACATCCTGTCGAGTACCTCAAAGAAACTGACGGCCATTTTGATCCACATTTGAGAGTGTCGCGCTAATGCAAACAAGGAGAAGACGGATACTTAACTTCTTAATAACATTCTGCTGTGTTTATACGGACTAACTGTTTTATTAAGGTCAGTGTGCATGCCTGTATTGTGTTAAATAGGATTGTGGATTACTTTTAAAGACATGTTTGTCGAAAAGAACTTTTCAACTTCCCGCCCATATACACGACTAATGAGCGGGGTCGATGCAAATGACATAAACCGACTGGCTTGGTCATTGATTTGCATTAGTTCATTACTTTACTACAACATAATAAGTGATCGATTAGATCTTGCCGATTTTATCATTTCAAAACATGTTCATGTGTTAATTAATCCAAATGTCGTTGTTCACTTTTGTCATGAACGTGTCCACGACATTTTTTATTTTTTTTGCTCGATATTTTCAACAATTGTTTACGTTAAATCCCTACTAATCAAACATATTTTAATCGATACCATTTGTAAAATATTATCACATAGTTTGATAAAAAGCTTTGCATTCTCAAACAATTTTTTTTTAAAAAACGAGTATGTTTTGTCTACTAGGTACGGATTTTCTAAATTCCATTTAGGGGTCATCTCAAAATTGTTCGTATTATGCATACCTATTATAGTGAACTATTGTTCGGCGCGCATGCCGGTTTTAACCAAAGGGTTTTTAGCAGGTTTAATACCCCGTACATAAATCATACATCCCAGCAACTGGTATTTTTAGTGGTATATAAAAAAAATCTCTTAGTTTTGAATATCGGTTGAGAAATAAATGTTTTACACACAAAATAATGTTTAGAAGGGGCATTTCGCATGTTGCTTGGACAGCAGTAGAACATGAAAACTCAAATAACTTCATTTAGCCATAATATGTTGCTATAAAACATTCAGAGTGTCTTAATTTGTGTTTATTTAACACATTTTTTGCTAAAAATTATGTTTTGTTTTTTTCTCTTCATAATTTTTCATGTTGTAGAATTTTGCATTGACAATGCCCTAACGTTGTGGCTCCCATTATCGTGGTATATCGTGGTGAAACGTGAACTGCGCTACGACCATTCATAATTGTTCTCGATTTCAATGACCTCTGAATTCAGTAATATATCATCTTTGTTTACATTGACAAAATTGTCTACCCTGAATCACTTTTTACCGGATGTCGTGAACTATTCCGATTGGGTCGGAAGATTCCATTATTGATAGAGGTCCCCATTATCGTGGCAATTCGAAAAATGATCCAAATGAGATATTCAAAGGGTAAACCATGTTGTGAAGTTAATTAAAACTTTATTCAGTCAAGGTTTCATTGTTGTAACCTGATTTGCACATATAATATCAGCTAAATCTTAAATTGGATAATTGTAGCGGACACGTGTTTACTTACCGACTTTTTGCGTATTGCATCAGATCACTACTGTACCGTATAAACTCTAAAAATGTACATATAATTTAGATTTTTGATTTCTTCGCAAATGGTAAGTAAAAAGGAATTAGGAATATAAATATAGTGATGTTTTATGTTCTATAATTATTTTAAATCAAAAACACAAGCTTCAAAAGCCAGTCTATGATCGCTCTTTCTTCAATTTAAAACCCACACATCGATAATTTGGCTTGGCAGAGTAAATGCTCTTTATTATAGGAAGTACGGTATGTGCTGCGCAATGTCTTTTTATGAATGCCTCTTCAGGAAAATAGAATAGTCTGAACTGGTGCGACCCAGTAGAAGCAGCGTCTGCATTCTGGGACAACAGATGGATGAATGTAAACATGAAGTAACTTTGTTATGGGGATATATATGAGTTAGAAACATTGTCCAAACTTAAACAATAGTTGTTCTTTAACAGATTTGTACTTTTTATAATGCTTTAGGAAAATTGATGCAGTTGATTTACCTTTTATATTCCAAAAGTGTTGGGGATTCCCTTCTGGTAAAAATAGCTGATGAGCTGTGACGTCACTCATCGTCGTATATCATAAATATCGCGTGTAATGACGTACCACGATAATGGGAATACCACGATAATGGGGGTCATGACGTTATCAAAAAAAAAAAATTCACATGTGATTTTTTTATTTCTCAACTGATTTTAAAAATACAGGTATTTTAATTTACCACTAAAAATGTCTGTTTTAATGATATACCGGTAGAATTTATTTAAGGTAGATCTACCCGTTGAATTTTGTCTGTGAAATCCAAAATCCCTGAAACAAGCACCCCAAACTATAGTGTCAGTCAGTAACTTAGTATCATGCCTTATATGCCCTGTGACAGTAAAACGTGGAAAATAAACTTAAATTTGATTTAACTGGCTCCCTGTTGATAATTTGTGCACTGTATGTGTATTTTGTAGCAGAGAAAAAAAAAGAAAAAAAAGTACCAATTTAAATGCACGTTATAATTATAGCAAAATAAACATGATAAAAATGGGAACAAAATAGTTAAAAATAATTTGACTTGTCATATCTGAATATTGCGAGGATTATATGCGGGCGATATTATAATGTCATTTATATTCTCTTGCCTTCTCTATCATTTTTACTTCGTGTATCTTTAATAAAGACTTTGTTTCATTATTTCAGTGTAGTAAAAACAATTTCTGAGTGTAACTTTGCTTGCTAGTTTTGTCAGAGACATATAAGCAGAGATAAAAAGCTTCTTTTCGCTGTTATCGCTTTTGACACACTTTCCAAAATTTGTTTTTAGATACACATACGACCACCTATAATTTGATAAAGCTGTTCATCTCTGCTTATATGTCTCTGGCATACTTAACTTTTTGTTGCTCTTTTATTGTTATAATTCATCATTGTTATTGTTGTGTTTTTTAGTGTGTGTCCTAGTTTTTGCATAATTGTGTATGCTTTTTTTTTTTACCACAATTCAAAGTACAAACAGTAGTCAGGAACGGGATAACCTGTATTGCAACATAATTATATTTCTACTTGATCATTAGGGGGAAAAAATGTCTAGATTGCAGTGTTATCCTCATTTAGTGAGTACATGTGATTCCAAAATGTCTGTGTTTGATATAAATGATGAGTGTGAATTTCCATCTTTGCCAGTACAAACTAAGTCTTTCATGTTTCCTCAAGCAAATGTTCATCCTCAGATACGTCCTAGTGTTCAAATTGGTACAAATCGTTTATCTGATCATTCGGAGGTTAAAATTCAGTGTCCAACAATCAAAAGCTTTACAAATCTATTTTGGATGAAGAACTTCTGTAATTACATTTGCAACGTATACAAATACAAACAGGTTACATTCTTGTATTATGACGTATATGTATATTAAATAATCTCACTGAGGGAATCGGAGATTCTTTGGTCTTATGACGTCTCTGTGAACCTTTGACTCAAAAACACCACATAAGCAATACATACAAGCTGTTAAAGGTGATCAGGGATTCGTGGGTCTTATGACGCCTCTGTGAACCTTCGACTAAAAAATACCACATGAACAATACATACAGGGGATCAGGGATTCGTGGGTCTTATGACGCCTCTGTGAACCTTTGACTCAACAACACCACATAAACAATACATACAAACTGTTAAAGGGGATCAGGGATTCGTGGGTCTTATGACGCCTCTGTGAACCTTTGACTCAACAACACCACATAAACAATACATACAAACTGTTAAAGGGGATCAGGGATTCGTGGGTCTTATGACACCTCTGTGAACCTTTGACTCAACAACACCACATAAACAATACATACAATCTGTTAAAGGGGATCAGAGATGCGTGGGTCTGATAAAACGCAGTCATGAAGGTAATGTACAGCTTAATACATTGCATATGCCGATTTTTTATGAAACTGAAAACACATTATGGAGGTTTTCATTTAATCACTATTCTATATCGCCTCCATTCCCTTTAAAATATCTATGCAAGTGTTGCACTGAATAGCATTACACCTGGTTGGTTCCCACACTTTAAAGTGTTGTACTGAAAATATACTCCACAGTGCAGAGTACCACACAGTTGTTGATAGTATGTAGTAAGTGTGTAACACAGTAAACATTTGGCATTCTGTGAAATATTCAAGTGTTTCTCAGAATTTGCTGTGAATTTGCTATTTTTAATGATAGTTATGGAAAAAAATGTATTGGATTACCTACATATATATGAGACTTGGATTAAGAGTGCTGATTTATAAAGAAATTTTAAAAGTAAGTTTTACTACCGTAATAATCAAATGACGCTGTATGATGATATGCTGATAATTATGACGTAAATATTGGTTGATGTTGTTACATATAGTATAAGCTAACAGCAATACCTTGATGTACAAATGTAGTACGAGTCTGTTGGAAATTCACTGGACATAATTAACCTATCTGTAACATGACCATAGTTCAATTTTGCCATTTAAAAACTTTTAAAAACAATTTAATGATGTAGATGTTCTGAAGGCTTGAAAGCCTGATGGTTCCTTCAGGCTTCTACAGTAAAACTTGAATGTGGATATGTTACACATTGGCTAAACCAGTTCAGAGGATGATTATTTCTTTCAGGCTTAGTGTTATGTATGTACCTATGTTGATAAGATAAACTATATTATTTTGGATAGACAGTATTTGATCACATTAGTGTCTGGCCTGTGAACACACTGACATAACTCAATGGCATTGATAAAGATAATTCCAATAAAGATTCTTAGATAATTCCCATAAAGATATAGATAACTCCCCTAATATAAAAGCATAAACGGAATTGCACATGTTTTGATACTCTACCAATATATCTCAGTATGACTTATTAACGTCAAAAAACCAAATAAATGGACCCATGCACTACTTGCAGCACCACTGCCCCTCGGTATAAGGTGGTCAATACGTGCTTTGCTCCCATGGGCGCCGGGAGAGGGATGGGAAAGAAACTAGGGGTGGAACCCATAATTTAAA
Source organism: Cyrtodaria siliqua (assembly GCA_037043455.1). Classification (NCBI taxonomy): domain Eukaryota; kingdom Metazoa; phylum Mollusca; class Bivalvia; order Adapedonta; family Hiatellidae; genus Cyrtodaria; species Cyrtodaria siliqua. Next base: position 187,274 of record JAWPHD010002153.1, read on the forward strand.
AAACATTGAAAAACCAACACTTCATTAATGGTGCTCTCACTTTGGACCGCGCGGATAATTTCAATCCGTTTTGCAAAACGAAAATGCAGCTTTCACCTGATTGGTTCATTTTCAATCCGTTTCGCGAAACAAAAAACCAACAAATCCCTGATTGGTCCATTTTCAATCCGTTTTGTAAAACGAAAATAAACCATAATTCCAACTAAATGGGGATCGAACATGCACCATGTAAATATAAATGTATGATTATATAGGTAATGTAAACATACCAAGAAATGGACAAGTCAAAACGCCCTATTACTATAAAACCTAGCGAAAGTTAAAAACGATTAGTTGAGTCTAATGTGGGGCTTCATCTGCACGTGGAATAATTTCTGTGATACAATGATAGCCGATGGGCACAAGTGATCATCTTGGTTCAATCCCGGGCGGTGCCGCAAACATGCAGTCCTGCAGCTAGGGTGCGAACTGGGGGATCCGTGTCAGTAAGCTTGAGTCTGGGCCCGTACACTCGCTTAAAACTTAGAATAGGACAAACCATATCATGACAGGCAGAATACAATATAACAGATCCAAAAGGTTAGGTAAATAGAGAAGATGTACAGTATAAACCATAAGTTTGGTGCACACGGACATTGTAATATGGGCCTATGGCCAAATCCGCCATCCTTCCTGACACTCGGTAATGACTGCGGTTGTAACTCACCCTGGAACCGGCTCTGTGAGCGCTGAGTAAGGTTAACGATGAGGACGCGGCACCGGACCCCATATCAAAAATGGTGACAACATCGCACGGTGGGGCCGCGCTACCAAATCAATGCCTAAACTATGAAGGAACTACACCTAGATAGTAGGCGAGTCTCTCCACTGACACAAATACAGCGAGTGGATGCTCGCTGTAGTCTTTGGGGCGTGCAAACGTATTCAAGTTTAGGCTTGAAGAAGACTTAAAAGATGGGGTGGCGCGACATCACTGTGGGGTGTTTTGAAAAAGGGTATACGAACATACGTACATGGTAGGACAGAAATACAATTACTCACATGTATGGGATGCGTTTGCATTAGTGTGCATTACAACACAGATAAACTGTTCATTGCTACCATGTGTAAATATAAGATTGCGTTATCAGAGTGAAAAAACTCTAAGAAACTATTCATTACTACCTTACCATGTGCAATTACTTAAACAATATTTGGATATAATGACCTCCTAATAAGGGAAGTAGTTAACACAATGTAGAAAATAGAGTGAATATTGTCTACATATTTGCATACAGATATAGATGTTCCATAGAGATATAGATCATTCCCATTAAGATATATAGATAATTCCCATAAAGATATATAATTCCAATATATAGATAATTCCCATAAAGATATAATTGCATTCCCATAAAGATATTCTAGGTAATTCCCATAGATATAGATAATTTCCATAAAACACATATAATTTCCATAAAGATATAGATACATTCCCATAAGATATGATTTTATTTATATTAATAAATATATTTATATTATAATTTCTTGTTTTGGTCACCTTTAATTAAGTCCGTTTCCTATTGTATATATATTGTAGTTTAGTTTTAAACTGGGGTTAATAATCCTTCAGGCCTCTTGTGAAACTACATTCCTTGTCTTTAAATTGTGGTAATAAAATTTAACAAAACAAAACAAAAACAAAATTATGTAAAAAAAACTTTGTGCATTATGACATTATATTCTTGTATATACTTAAAGGGACTGAAGGCAATTTGGTAAAATATGTGTTGATCCATATTCAATGATTCTGCTTTTCAAGTTGTATACATCTTCAAAGCTAACATAATTAAACTAAAGCAGGGCACTTTTTTTCTTCTAAAACATGGGCCGAAATTCTGCTACTTCACAATTCAAAATTGGTAGTTATTCCCCCAATATTGTGGCCTTTTTTCTTTCTTTTTTTTTTTGGTAAACAACATTTCCCCTTCTAACTTAATCAATATTTTTTGTTTTGAATACATTTACATCAGAAAGTTTATCTAAAATGTAATATATTATGCTGAATATTAAATTGTACTTTTGTTTTATAGTGTCCTCCCACATTGTTTTTGTTTTATAGTGTCCTATCACAAAAATAATGTATGCATGTATTGATAAATATTGTGTTTAACAATTTATCTTTCAATACTTTTTTCACAAATCAGACAGTTATCAGGCCTTTTTTTTCCACAAAATGACCAGGCTGGGGAGACTTCACAATTCTTGGAAAAAGGCCCTGTAAAGATACATTTTTCATGAAACATAAAAAAAAAGTTGGATAGCCAAAAAAAAGTTACACGTATTACTGGAGCTCTGTTTGCTTAAGAAGTTACTGACAACAACACTGGGTGAACAGTATTTTTAAATGACAAAGTAAAGGCTGGAAACTTGTGGAAATTACTTTGAATTTGCCTCCAGTCCCTTTATAGGGACACGCAGCAGTTACGAATGTAAAGTTACAGTTTATAATAACCATTTAAGTAGCTATCCCACCAACAACAGGAAAAATTTAACAACACGTACTCCGTTTCTAAACCTTACTATCAATGACAAGGTATATAGTTATATAACCTGTATATTTTGAGAATCCAAACTCTATAGTATTAAATTAAGACTTACAAACTCGTAATTCATTCTATGCATATTAAATCACAGGTATTTTAAGAAACCGTGGATACAACTATATTTTATATCGGCACATATACAGTTGCTGTAGTGTAAATTATAACACACTACATGAAATTTAGGGAGAGGTCCACCATGTATCTTTTTCCTAAATGATATGAAATGGAATAAAATGCTGCTGTGTGTCCCTGTATTTGTTGCTTTGTGCTCATTTTAAATTGTTTGTCGAATGTTTATAGTTAGTCTGTAAATCTTACTGATAATTCAAATAAATATTAAAAAAACACGCTATTTTGTCTTAATCTTGTTCAGTACAACTTTATTGTAAAACGAGTATATTGTTAAATGTTTGTTAGTGACACAATTAAATTTGACTGAACAGTTACAACATAAAAGTTGTTTCTTTGCATTTAATCATATGATTATGTTAAATATTATATATATAATTTTTATATTTGTTTAATAAAAGGAGGATAGGGTATGGCTATCAGGGGAGGTTTATCACTGTCATGAAACTGTGGTATTAGCCTTTTATATAAGCTTTAAATGGTTCAATTAACATGAAGGTTTATTTCAATAACATCTTGGTCGTTGATGCATGTTTTCCAAAGAATGAGTAAAATCAATATATGCAGTACATGGTTATTGCCCTTAATTATATTGAAATAACTTAGGTATTTAACTGTTTCAATCTTTTAAAGAATATGATTAGCATGTTTCTTTCAATAATAGCTTTTCTTTCCCAAAATCCATGCATGTGTTCAGCAGTCGTTACACTTTATTATGAAGAAATAAGCAAATTTCAGTTTCAGTTTTCATCCAAGACATAACTTAGTGAACAGTTTCTGATTTTTCACCAACTCCTGAAAATTTAAATCTCATCTAGACAAGTTGGACAAGGCCAAAATAATCACCAGTCCTGTGCTAGTATGTGATGTTCTACCATTATTATGTTGAAGTTTCAGATATTCATGAATATCTGTATGAATAATATGAATATCTTATGACCTGCATTATATCACATTGACCAGTGATCTTGAGTGACCTTGAAAACAGCTAGAAACACATGAATGGCATTCATGTGTTTCTAGCTGTTTTCAAGGTCACTCAAGATCACTGGTCAATGTGATGTGCTTATGGCAACTTGTACATAACTCTTTAACTGCTTGCGATATTGGAACAAAATTAAATATATGTGTCATGTTAGAGCATCGTCCCGCACAGGCTGTTGGACAATTTGTTATTTTTTTTTAATTACTTAAAATTTGCATAAGTTTGACAAATTCCATCAAAATAATTTTTGCTCGTGTTTCATTTTAACCGTGTTTTCCCACAGAAAACTGGATTATTATATTGGCGAATGTCATTTGGCAGGCAGGCAGGCGGCGTCAAACATGGTTTCCGGGCAATAATTTGAGTTAGGAATTAGATATTGGAACAAGTTTTGTGTGAATTTAGTTTATTTGGAACGGATGCTTGGGATTGCATTTGAGGTCACTGGGTTCAAGGTCAGTGTTACTAAAAATAGAGGAAAAAAACTTGATTAATTTCATATTGTCACTGAAATAGATTTCCTTATGATAAAAATTCTGTTGTTTTTTTTGTGGAATTTCCATGTTTCTTATCATTTCATAAATTGAACATTATTTGAAGCAAAGGCAGAAATTGCATGTTATTGACAGTGATATATGGAGGCCATTTTTTTTTTTTATAAAGAGCGTCTCCGTGGCCGAATGGTTAATGAAGTTGCGTTGTAAACCTTCGCCTCTCACCGCTGCGAGTTTGAATCCCACTGGGAACTGGACTAGTGAGAAAGTGTCGATTCTTACGGATGGCTGGAGGTGTACAGTACTGGTTCTACCCAGGAACAGTGGGTGGTCTGCCTCCACCACAAAAAATCGACCTTCGTATATATAATAACCTTACATGCGTTGAAAATGACGTCATTAAAATCTATGGCTTTTTTTGTGGGGGTCTAATTTCAGGCTTGTTGGTGGTGATTCTTGTTAGATGCTATATGCATAGTTGTCTACAGGCTTAGCAAGTGTTTAATGTTATGCATTATAATACTGCACAACCAGAGCTATAGATAAGCAGAGTATTTGATTAAATACCCAATTAAAAATGCCAAAATACCCAATTAAAATAAAAAGCGTGGGTACCAAATATATCATGGCTTTATTACACGCCCACACCGCAAGTTATGTGATAAATACATGTAAATCACTGATGCCTGTGTCATTTAAGGAACACGCATGCAATCTTGATATTTTTTTTAAATGCATTGTCCATTGCTTTGTTTTTTACAGATCTTGATTGCATCTATATTGTCAAATATTTATAATTATTTTGATAGTTGTAAGTATATTTTTAGCATATGTTAAAGGGACACACCGCAATCTTGAAGTGTTTAAAATGGGTGTCTCGAATTATATATCCAGTATCATTTTTACTTTTATCCTGGTTACATTTAAATAAATCAGATTTTAAGTATTCATTATTTCGTCTTATTATACTACAAGTTTTAAAATATTATTGGTGCATTAATATCAAAAATGAATAATACGCAAACATAAATTGCTTAATACTATTCTTATAATTAATATTTATGAGTGAACAAATTCAAGTTATGCAGAAAAACTAGCGGGACGCGGTGAGTTTTTAAAAAGTAAAGATTGCTGTGTGTACCTTTAATAATTGTTCATTATATTTCACCAATATTATTTAACCTTTAACCTGTTAAGCATGATTATAATAGCATTTGCGTTCATTGTAAACCCAGATCAGCCTGCGAGTAGCTAAGGGTTTACAATGTTTGGCTGCTGATCAGTCATTTTCTCCAAAATACCCCTTTGTCACATAAATGGAATAGTCTTAATTCAAAGAAATAACAGTCCATTATATAGAGCTACAGATCAGCAGGGTATTTGCTTAAATACTCAATTAAAAATGCCAAAATACGGTATTAAAATAAAAAGCATGGGTATCAATAAAGTAATCAAAGTTGTCAAATGATAAAATAACCAATGCAATTTAAGCAATATATGGGTTGTTGAAGAGACACCCAGTCACCTTGTATACATAAAGCCTATTGTAAAAGATGTTGATTTTATTAGATTTTCTGTATACAATATTAGTGGAATGCCACCCCAAATCAATGTTGCAAACTTTTATTGTTTTATTTTACCCAATTAAACAAATACTGATGAGTAAATACCCATTTTAATCAAAAAGCGTATCTGTAACTCTGAATTGTATATATATATGTAGCGGGTTAAAGGTTAAGAGTGCTACGTGACCCTTTAGTAGCAGTTACATACAGGTTGCTTTTCTGGTCTGTTTTTTCAGCCACTTCTAAGTTTTTATTTATATGAGAAGTAGGTACTTATTATTATATATGCCTGCATAAAATACTTGAAATCATGAACTGCAGGTAATCCGTATAATTAAGCAGTTGATTTTCAGTTAGCTTTTATTATAGTTTATTATGCAGCAGCAATTTGGAAACCCTGGCATGGATATCAGAGATTGTTTGGGTGGAATTTACTGGACTTCGTCTTGGGATAGACCTAGATTTATGCATGACAATGCTTTAGTTGGCTAATTAAAGTTGTGCACATACATGTCATATCTAAAGTCTATGTCCAAACTGTCCTGGAGTCTGCAAGGGGAACACATTGGCTGCTGTATTTTAAATTATTATTAAGGGTTATTATGTCCCCTTTTGTGTAATCCCATTCAGATTGCATTTGATAGACAAAAATTAGATCACAAATAATCCTGAATATTTTTGCACGACACTTTCAGTATATGTTTACATATTTTTCTAGGCAGTGCTACCCTTGAATTATAAATACATGCTTGATTAGTCAGTATGGCTCAATACATACTTCTATCAAGTTAATATTTATTATTCAAGTATAGCACAATCTAGATAAAGGTGTAAACATACTAAACTGCAAGATACAGGCAAAAAATATTCAGGATTATTTGTGTTCTACTAAGTTTTATCTTTTGTTGATGTACTTTCAAAAGTGGACATAATTCTTTACAGTGCTCCAAATAAGCAATTGTTACCAGTAGTTTTGGGAAATCAGTATTGAAAAATTAAATTAGGAGTTATATCAGCATTGAAACATTTACCACTGGTACTCCGGCATCTGTAAGTAAAAAGCAACACAGCCATATAAAGCCATAATAAATTTAATTACTCTTGCTCTTCATTTTACCAAACTTTACCAGATTTTTTGACTTTTTTTTGTTTAATTTTTAAAAAAAAATGTTTAAATAAAATATTGAGTTGATTATACCTTAGCCTTTTTATTTTTAGGTTACCATGTATGATGACGCAGACATTTCCACCAGCTTCTCGATCCAGTCCACCAAACTCCTTCAATTGGCTTGGCCAACATGTGGTAATACCTTTTTGTGCTCAGATTTTTAAACCGTATTTCTAAGCTTAATGATAACAATTAGACACGCTATAAAATGTCAGCATATAATTAATTATTAATTAGCATCAGTGTATTATAAGTTCAAAAGACAAAAAAAAAAATATTTACATGCATATATATATGCAGATGTCAGACAGTGTCAGAGTTTGAAATAGTATTTATAAAATAAAAATCAAAAGATTTGTTTGTCTTTCTGACATAGATGATATATTATACCAAGGTATGTGTAAAACTAAGGAAAAATAACGGTGTAATTAACTTTTTAGTGTTTTTGATCTTTTCACCCCCACTGAGGACTCCTCTGTGTGGGAACCAAAAAGAATGTTGCTTTTGTTGGCTGTTGTCAGGTGGGGAAGTCATCCACTAAGTTTGGTTAAATTCTGCTCAGTGGTTAAAGGGAATGTAGCGACACAGCCAAACAAGCTCCATTATTGAGAGTTCTGAAAACTTGGGAAAAAGTGAAAGAATTATCAAAAGCAGATGCTAAACATCAGTTAAAGCAAAGAAAATCACTGCAAATGAATTCATAATCCTTTACTGGTCATATGAAGCATTATTGCCATTATAAGTATACATATTTTTCATACAGTTGTTATATTTTTTTTCTTCTATAAATCAGTAAATTTTCATAATTTATAAATATTCCATATATGGTCATTTAGAACTGATGTCATAGCTCTCAAAATGGCGGCTTCCATATATCTGTTTCAACAGAACCTTAAAATAATCATATATTCTTTGTTAATCATCCAATTTTGATAATTCTTTTTTTTGCAAGTGTTTCAGAACTCAATAATATAATAAAGATTGTTCAACTGTAGCGCTACATTTCCCAGGAGGAGATGTGGTAACAGATGGACAGACAGCCGGACAACCGGAGATGATTTTATTAATATTCCCTTGTTTTTCCAAAGTGTGGAGATAAATGTGGAAACCGTCAACTCATTTAAATACAACACTCATAGAGTCATTCATACTTTATTCAATGGAATTATATGTTCTATATCTAAATAGAATAATATATTGATTATACCTTAGCCTCTTCATTTTTCAGGTTACCGTGTAATTGTATGATGACACAGACATTACCACCAGCTTCTCGATCCAGTCCACCAACATTCTGCTCGGTGTACTCTTTCAACTGGTGAACTAGCGTGCTCAACATTTAACTGGTAATACATTTTAGCTCAGGCCGGCCGAAAATTCAAGATGGCCACCATGACTAAAAATAGGTTTTTAAAAAACGAATTTGTTTAGACTACTTCTTGAACTTAACTATAAGATATTGATATGGGACTTTTTCTAAAATGATCAGCATGACATCATGTTGGCCCGTGTTGAACATTAATTTGATTCTGTATTAAACATGGCTGCCGCAGGCATCTTTGTTTATATAGTTATATATAGAAAAAACTTGTAGCAACTAGTCCTCTGAAACTATCTGACAGATGTTCATGAAACTTCACAGGAATGCTGATCTAGCTATCAAAAACCTATCAGTGGAGCTTCTAGGTCATTGACCTCTTGCTTAATATATATATATTATATATATATATATATATTAAAATATATATATGATATATATATAATGATATGAGCCGCAACACACCAAAACGTCCCTTCGGACGTTTAGACGACAACGTCGTAAAGTAACAATTTATGACGTCAGCCGGTAATCAATTAATTACTAATCAAAAATCGCGTTACTTCTGTGTTTTACCTAATTATTATATCATAGGGAATATGTTTTCTTAATATAAATAGTTGATGCTATAGAAAATGATAATTGTTTATGTTTTTTGTTGTTATTTAATCAACGACGTCGTTCAAGACGCCGACACCAACGTCAAAATTAACAGTTAATTATACAATCTTTAATTTTCAAATTGAGATAAAATCATTTTTAATTGAGATATCAACATAAAATAATGAGATTTTTAAAGAGAAAATCACTGTGTTTCATAAACATCAAAAAATATAAAAAGTCAAAATTTTGTCTGAAGGGACGTTTTCGTGTGTTGCGGCTCATATATATATATATATATATAATGGTCAGTTTAAATCTGTTCCTTTATTACCAGAACATACTTTTCTTCATTATTGTCTGAAAAAAGGCTTACACTTGTCATTTTTAGCAGCCATGTTTAATTGATTAATGATAGATCATCGGTCGGTTAAATATTCTGATGATCGATTCGGAATTTTCAGCCGATTCTCAACACTAAAGATGACCAGATGCCATGAGTTAAAAAATAAAGATTGCCATGTGCCCCTTCCATAAAATGACTGAGAGATTATGTCCTGTTATGAGGCCTAAAGTGTTCCATGTATTTCAGAGTCACAGTGCAGTCTGATGATCTGGCACCGAATCTTAACAATCATGTGTCTTGGTTCTTTGGAGACAGAGAATTGTAACTTTCCTGGAAAATGTCAGTACTGCCACTTTACACCTACTGGAACCTTCATTTCGACATAGCCGAGGATTGTAAGAAAAGGTATGTTGTTTTTTTCAGGAAGAAAATATGTCTTGCTGAAAAATGTATTCCTGAGTATTATTTGCCTAATTTATATTGGCCTCTGACATGGTACCATATCTAAGGCCAAAAAAAAAAGAATGTCTGTTTCTGGTCTTGCTTCCTAAAAAAATTGGGTAGGTAGGTAGGATTTTTTTTTAATTTTTTTTTTTAATTATTCCTTACTATACTAAACATCAGAAGCATGTTTCTTGAACATAATACGGTTTGTCAACTATAAAACTGACTCTTGCACACCTTGAAACACTTAACATTGGAGGATTGCATCTCATTTATATATTTTTTGTACAGTTAAAAGCCTTAAATATTTATACATGAATTGTAAAATATATTATACTTAATGTCTATTCTACTTAAACCTCAATTATGATTTCCCGTTCCTTTTTTAAGGAATATGTTTCGTAAATTTCAGATTTATTCTATTTACTTTGTCTTGTGCCTAAAGTACAGTATGCACATTTGTATGATATGTGTGTTCATATTTTCAGGGCCAGTCCATGGTGTCACAGATCTGGTTGAAGGAGGGATTTCGATTGTACAAATTATGTGATGTGTATTTTCGAATAATAAAAATATTATTTATATAATTTGTTTAGTCAGTTATAGCAAATGAAACCCTATTGATTTTGTGATCAAAACTTTTAATTTTTCACCAGTCTTCATGAAACTTGAGATTTGCTCCAGTTCGAGTGTAACATGATTTGGTGCATACTCGGTCTGAAAAACAAACATTTCCAAGAATGCCACCAGCATCCATGGAAAAATCCTGCGATCTCTATTTCACCTTATATGTTTTTCTTGTAATGACAGAACTGTGAAACTTGGCACACATGATCAATTCAGTGATCATTTATTACACAACCATTTCTGACAAGCACCATAATGTCATAGATGTTATTTTCCGCTTTAAATAGATGCTTTTGAACGTAGTTGTAATGTAATAGTAGTACTTACCGTCAGTACTCTAAAACATATTGACAGAAAAGTTGAAACTTGGGACAGTGACGACCCAAATGAAGACATATTTACCAGGCATATTTATCATCTGTGTTGCAAGCACCATAACTCTGTCGTGCCTTTTAACAAAATTATCCGCTTTTCATGATAGATGTGTGCATTAAAAGCAATCTGGCATTCGCACAAGTATTGGCGTTTCTTACTGACGATTCTGTGCATAACAGTAATGTGTGGAATGAATGAAGGTAGCATGGTAGACACTAACTTAGGGATCACTTTGTCCGTCGTTGTCCGTCACACTTTAACCTGCAACCTAACCTTGGCCATATCTTCAAAAATATGAAAAGTATTTGGCCTATGTTTATAAAACTTCATACATATCTTCATCTTACCTAAAGGATTGTTGTTAGCCATATCCAATAACTCGACTTTCATTTTGGCAGAGTTATGCCCCTTTTCAGAAAACGCCTGCAATCTAACCAACCAATAACTTAAAATGTGTTTAACCTATGTTCATGAAACATAACACACTTATTCATGTTATCTCAAGGAGTGTTGTTGAACATGTCCAATAACTCCGACTTCCTTTTGGCAGAGTTATGCCCCTTTATTTTTTTATAAAACTTTAACCTGCAACCTAGCCAAGCTTACAACTGAACATAAGTTTAAAAGTATTTGATCTATGTTCATGAAACTTCACACACATCTTCGTCTTACCCAAAGAAATATTGTGACATGTCTAGTAACCCCAACTTTCATTTTGGCAGAGTTATGACCCTTTTCAAATAACATTAACCAGCAACCTAATGTGGGTCATAACTTGGCAAAATATTGATCTATGGTCATAAAACTGTATACAGTTTTTCTTTATTAATTATTTAGTGCCATTAACATGTCCAATAACTCAGCCTTTCATTTTGGCAGGGTTATGACCCTTTTCATAAAACTTTAACCTGCAACCTAACCTAGATCATGCATTGGCAAAATATTGGCCTATGGTCATGAAATTTTATACAATTCCTCCTTATCAATTATCCAGTGCATGTTAATGCACCTTTTTATAAACTTCAACAACTGAAAATAAAAAAAGCTCCATAATTCATGAAAGACTGCACCCGTCTTTAAACACAATCGTGCAACTAGCCAAAGCTCGACTATTCAGACAAAATTCAACTTTAAAACTTGATAAGTTGTATATCAGTGAAACAGACGTTTTTAGTGCTAAATAAAAACACCTTCCTTGAGAAAAAAAAAAAGTGCAAAAAATATTAATACGTCATTTGCAATTCAAAATTCTGCAGCATCGAAAATAAAAAATGTTACAGAATTTTTTATTCAAAAATGGTTTTAATGTGCTGTACAAATGTAAATTAAACATCCTGAAAGTTGTATAGCAAACTACTGAGGCTAGCTGAAGTTGTTTGAGATTTCTTAATTGTATGCGATCCCAGCAACACAGTTTCCGCATCAAAAATACATTTTGGCTTTAAAATATTATTAACCGATTTTCAGAACTAGATCTAGTATATGTTTATCACTAAAATGACAGTTCCAGTGATATATAATTTATATATGTATTTTAAAATTACTCCTGTTATTGATGAACAATCTTTAGCTGAAAGAAGCACCCCATATTTAATATTACTGGAAATACATGTGTAATAACTCCAAAAGTATAGCACACACCTCATGAAGATTTAAAGATACATATTTCTCTTTGCCATATCAGCTGAAATATAGAGTGGCTGATGGAATTAAAACTTTTTTTTAGTGGTAATTTTCCTATGTTCACTTTTCTGTAAACTTTTCTTTAAAACGTGTGGGTAAAAAAAAATATGACCATTCTTTTATTATCAACCTCAGTATACGAATTTTAAATCTTGAATTGCCGCATATCCCTTTTAATATAAAGACGGTCAATACTACCTCGTGAAAATTCATAGATAACGCTTTGCCCATATAAATAATAATGGTCAGCTGAAATATAATGTGGTTGATGGACTTACATTTTTTTTTCTTTAGTGGGGTAATTTTCCTATACATGTACACTTTTTTTTTTTAAAACGTGTGGTTAAAAAAAAAAAAGTGACCACATTCTCTTATTATCCCACAGTATACTAATTTTAAATATTGAATTGTCGCATATCCCTTTAAGTATAAAGACGTCAATACGACCTGATGCATACTCATAGATAACACATTGCTCGTTTCCCATATAATAATAATTATCTGCTGAAAAATTAAATATGAAAAGGTTGATCAACTTCCAGTTTTTTAGTTGGGTAATTTTCCTATGTAAAACCATTTTTTTTAAAGACCATTCTCTTTTTATCGCCATCAGTCTGCTAATTTTAAATCTTGAATTGCCTCGTGCCCCTTTAAATCTAGACAGTCAACACGAGTTACGTACCTTAGAAGGAAAATAGCCAGATTAGCAATTTGGAGACGACCCCTCAAAATAATCGATTTACTATTGACCAATAGGACGCGTTTAAAAATACCCCTCGATTCAATAAAATTGTCGGATTTTCCAACGATGTGCTAGGAAACATACACCAAACGACAGTTTCTAGTGTTTTCACGTTATTTTAATTAATCGGCTAGCATACCTTTTAAGAGGCTCTCATAGCATGAGTAATAAATATAGAACAAAAGGTTAGTTGTTGTACCGTAAATTACGCGTAAAAATGACCTTGATTTTACGATCAGCAAAATGAACTGGGATTTTTGGGGAGTTTGAAGCTTATTATTAACGCAATGAACAGCACTTATGTATTTTTTATTTCAGTATTACATTCGCTTTAATGATAAAAAATGGATCAAATGCAATGATGCAATGGAATTACGTTTGAAATGTTTGAAATATTCATTTTCCGTGATTTTTTTCAAAACAAAATGGCGGCCACGGAAAATATTCTCATTGGGGCTCGATGCGGGGAACTATTTTGCGGTTGTCATGTGTAGTTAAGAAAAGTGGACAGCGGAGGTAAAAACCACTCTGCTTCCCACCTGAATACATTATATTGTATAGTTTATATATCTGTAGTAATTTTAATGCATCGACAACTATATTGGCGATCATCTTCAATATTTATATTTACCATATAAGTAAAGTGAGATCGAATGAATTTGACACCAAAATGATTACCTAACTCATGTAGAAGTCAATATATTATCAAGTATGTAGCCATATTGGATATTTGTATTTACCTTATATTTAAAGAGCGGTCGATCATGAATTCCTCCCCACAACCTAGCCGTAGAAACCAACATAATTATCGTAGCTTGTGTAAAATTCAAGTTATTGTTACTTAATTGTAATGCCATCTTGGTGGCCATTTTAGCTATATCTATTTGCCGTATAAGTTAAGTGAGGTCAGACATGAATTTCTTTGCCCTGGTAACATAGAATAGTCACACGAATGATTGTCATAACTAATGAAGAAATCCCTATGTATATTTATTTGAGATATTGTTACTTATCCCCATTTAGATGAGGATGTTCCCCGAGCAACTTCTTAAGGGGTCTATGTGTCTCAACTTATTCGTTTTTTTAGAGCTTGTACTCGATTGAGGACTTTAATATTCGTAATCTTTGTATAACTAAAAAGCTACTCCATCAGCGTTACCGTTACCATAAACTTCGTAAAACCTTTGCAAAATGTTATTATCGTACCCTGATCTTCTTTCCAAATATAAAGGTAATTTAAGAACTCTTCTGCGACAAGGACTATCACAACCTGACTTCTATGGTGACGTGATTTACCAATTTCGTAAGATCCTTGGTCAAGATCACTTTCATATTATCTTTTTTAAACTTGTTAAAAGGTTTATCAAAGGAAGTTATGACCCTATGATTTGCAACGCACTGCATGCGTGGTGGTGGACCCATTTTCAGTTCGCCACTATGCTTTCCTCTTTGACTGTGCGATGACCGGACAGGCTGTGGACCCCACCATGACGTCTAACTAAAGCCCAAAAGGACGGTGACGTTTGATGTTTGTCTGCAGTCTTACCTTGTCGTGCCCTCAATGGTTTATTCTCTTATTGCTCTGGCTTCTGCCAAGTCATTGAATACCTTCTTTGTGGCTTTCTATGCCATTTTTTTTGTATTTATATATACACGAGCATCTTTGTGTTTTACTTACATTGCCTATTAATGCTGCCTTGTTGGTTAAAGAATAGTACATGGTGGAGATTTCTTTATTCACACTGTTCCGTTTGGTTGGGTTGACAGTAGGGTAAGTCTGTGATTTGGGGCACCCTAGAACCTGGTTTAAACCCCCAGCGGCCTTTTTTGCCACATACCGTTACAAGGCGGTAGCCCTATTGTCAACCCTTTTGTGTTTGTGATGTCTTATTTGGTTTTATTCATCTTTAAATTTGTTCTTTTGTTTCTGTGTGTGTTTGTGGTTGACTGTGGTCCTGGAATGCTGCTTTTCCTGTTCGATTTTTATATCTATATTGTCATTTTAATACCGCGGCAGCCATCTTGTACGCCTTCTTGGATATATTAATTTCTTCATATCACCAATGTAGCATCATTCAGATTCATAATCAGCATATCATAAAGGTATTTAAAACGCATCAAGAAACATTGTGAGGAAAATATCTTCGGGTAAGTTTCTTGGTCGTAATCAATTCCATACAATCTTTATTAAACTTGTTAAAACGTTTATCAAAAGAGATTAGAACTCTATCATTTTGCAACGCGCTGCATGTTTAGTGGTTGACTCATTTACAGTTCTGCACTATGCTTTCCTCTTTAATTCTGCGATGACCGGACAGATTGTGGACCCTATGATGACGCCTACCTAATCCTTATAGGGCGAAGCGTTTGATGTTTGTCTTTAATCTTGTCTTGTCGTACCCTTAACGGTTTTTTCTCTTGTTGCTCAAGCTTCTACCAAGTCATTGAATACTTACTTTATGGCTTTCTAGGCTTGATTTTTATATTATATATACATGATCATTGATTTGTTTTACTTATATTGCCTATTAATGCTGCCTTAGTTGTTAGAGTTCATAACCTGGCGGGGATATTTTTATTTACACTGTCCCGTTTATTGGGAAGACAATATGGTAAGAGTGAAGTTTGGTGCAAACCCTTGGCGGCCTTTTTTTGCAACTGACCGTTCCCTGGCGGTAGCCCTATTGTCAACCCTTGTGTGTTTGTGATGTCTTATCTTGCCTTTTATTCATCTATACAATTATATAGTTGTTCTTTGTTTCTTTGTGTGTTTGTGGTTGACTGTCGTCCTTGAATGCTATTTTTCCTATTCGATGTTTATATCTACTTTTGTCTAGTGCCGAACTATATGTTTGTTTCTTTTAAATGCGTGTTACTGGATATCTGAGTTTGGTGAATGCTACATCATCTGTTCGGCTTTCGTATCTACTATCAATAAAAAGCCCCACTTGACAGTTAACACCTCCATATAAGTCCAACGAATGGTATATACGCATCTCATCTGTAAGTTACACCGACAGTGAGAAGCAATGGCAAACTCCATCAAAGATGAGCGCCCATTTCCATCGAAGCAGATTAATTATGAGCCATATAATATCTTATACCGTTTATCTTAGTCGGTAAAACTGAATAAACTATGTTTCTGATTTCTTTTAAAATATCGATTACCTAATCAACATGAATACCCGGATGTTGTGATACAACCATAGTTTTAAAAATGAGTAAAATGGTCCGATAGAAACCACAGTGCCTAAACGCAATGGCACTATAGATCCGTACTGTATCACAAACAAAGGGAAAATTACCTATACAATGAAAAAAAAACACATATCACAAACAGTGGTGAAGACAGGGTTACCGACTTGGAATGGTCTGTCGGCAATATGGCCCACTGGTTAGCTTAAATCGATTTTATAGATACAACCTCGCTTTTATCCTGTCTTCAACGGTCATATTGACAAGACATTGTAAATAAAAGTACACCCCATATATAATAAAAATATATAATAAAACGACCACAGAAAACGCGAGGGACGAAGGATCATGTACCAACATTTGTCCGGTCATCGCCCAAGACCAGAATGACCCCTAAAGTATCATCTTCTGTCATTTACTTTGTAAATCACTATTTTTGCAAGTTTCCAAGCATTAAGAACTTTAGAGAAGTCGATCTTTTACTTAAGCAATATGGATCTTGTTAAAACCTTTTATATTCAGTTTTGTATTAATATGTTTTTGTAAGATTATCACTTCGATTTTTAGCTCCAATGTGCCAAGGTGCCACATGTTTGCAAGCAGGACCAGCATATAGGTAATAAGCAATATTGTTAAGGTCGTCTAACGGGAGAAATGCACATGCTCGGGAAATAAAGAAGACATTTTTAAATCTATGATAGACAAAACGGCCTAGGCATTTCAATTATTATAATGTATCTTAAAGTTCTCGTTTACGGTGTGGTTATTTGTTCGTATAGTGATTATTTATTAAGTTAAATTCATGCATCATACTAGTTACACATGTTTATATTTGCAATATAATACGGTCATTGTAACAGAAGTTTACAGAATGTATTTCCCACCGTGTCGTTTTGCGTGTTTTTGGGTTTACTGTGTTCTGTGAATGCCGCTTCCCTGTTCGACTTTATACTTATTTTATTGTCAATACACATTAAGGGACATTTTATTATTTGTGTTGTTAGTAATTGTTTCTATAACGGTAATCAATGGATTCGTATTTTCTGCATAAAGACAGAAAATCAGTGAGAAGAACTTGTCCAGTTAGAGTTATATTATTTTTAAGCACTGTAATTAATGTGACAAAAAGAATGTACAACAACATTAACTTGCTTACATATGGTGGACAGCAGTAACTTGCTTACATATGTAGGACAACAGTAACTTGCTTATATATGGTGGACAACAGTAACTTGCTTACATATGGTGGACAACAGTAACTTGCTTATATATGGTGGACAACAGTAACTTGCTTATATATGGTGGACAACTGTAACTTGCTTACATATGGTGGACAACAGTAACTTGCTTACATATGGTGGACAACTGTAACTTGCTTATATATGGTGGACAACAGTAACTTGCTTATATATGGTGGACAACAGTAACTTGCTTACATATGGTGGACAACTGTAACTTGCTTACATATGGTGGACACCAGTAACTTGCTTATATATGGTGGACAACAGTAACTTGCTTACATGTGGTGGACAACAGTAACTTTCTTATATATGGTGGACAACAGTAACTTGCTAACATATGGTGGACAACAGTAACTTGCTAACATATGGTGGACAACTGTAACTTGCTTATATATGGTGGACAACAGTAACTTGCTTACATGTGGTGGACAACAGTAACTTGCTTACATGTGGTGGACAACAGTAACTTGCTTACATGTGGTGGACAACTGTAACCAGTTTACATATGGTGGACAACAGTAACTTGCTTACATATGGTGGACAACAATAACTTGCTTACATATGGTGGACAACTGTACTTGCTTACATATGGTGGACAACATTAACTTGCTTACATATGGTGGACAACAGTAACTTGCTAACATATGGTGGACAACTGTAACTTGCTTACATATGGTGGACAACTGTAACTTGCTTACATATGGTGGACAACAGTAACTTGCTTACATATGGTGGACAACTGTAACTTGCTTACATATGGTGGACAACAGTAACTTGCTTATACATGGTGGACAACAGTAACTTGCTTATATATGGGGGACAACTGTAACTTGCTTACATATGGTGGACAACAGTAACTTGCTTATATATGGTGGACAACACTAAGTTGCTTACATATGATGGACAACAGTAACTTGCTTACATACGGTGGACAGCAGTAACTTGCTTACATATGGCATGTTGCTTAAGGGAAGAGATGTAACAGAGGTTTACAGAATGTCTTTCACACCTTACATACTCTTTTATCAGCTTACGATATACAAGTTTTTGATATCTCTTTGTTAGTAGGTCACTGATTTGGTTTATGGTTTCATAAATGCCTAACAGTGGGCATATATCAGTATTAGTTAATTAACATGCTATTGTATAATTAAGCAGATTTTCATTATTATAAAAGGTTCTGGTCAGATGATTTCACAACTAGCCTAGATGACATAAACTCTTACAAACAACTGTGTTGTCAATACACATTAAGAGAAATTTTATTATTTATGTTGTTAGTAACTGTTTCTGTAACGGTTACCAATGGACTCGTATTTCCTGTATAAAATCAGAAGATCAGTGAAAACAGTCTACAGCCAATCATGAAGGACTTCAGTTAGAGTTATGTTTTCGAGAGATGCCCTCGGACTTGCTGTCCTTCGGCCGTCTCATATCATTACTATGGAATACTGTTATTCAAGAACTTTGTCAGTTTTACTTTAAATTCAATTGGAACTTGTTACTTGGATGTACACTGTAATAAAACAATATTAAATTTGGAAAACGTTATTATTATTTAATTGAAATACAATAATCCAAACATGTAAGACAACGTTTTCTTTTTAAGTAATATAATTGTTCCATCAGCAATCATTAGGCTGAATATATTACGCATACATTTAATTACACAACCGACGAGATTAAGATTAAAGACGATTATTTTATTAAAGCGACAATGTCCGTAACTGTTAGCTTCTACAACACAAAATAATTACGTGACAAACATACACATCAACCATTACTGAATTATTACTAAATAAAAACAAGGTTGCTTGACGGAATTCATTAGCGGTACAAAGAAGTTTTGCCACTACAATACAGGCGGATATAATTCAATACGCTACAAATAGTCCAGCGCGCAATAATCGAGAGCGCTCCCATCTGAGGTTAAGGGGCTAGATGTATTCCGTAAGACATACTGAATAGAAAACCTTATGCGCTAATGGGTGTATTATGATTAACAGAAAACATAAATAGTGCGGTCCCGCAGTGTTTACAAACAATAAATAAAACTCTGTTTCTTTCTAACTCACGAATATATTACTACATTATCTGGTTTATGCTCATGTTTTGTGCATCTGTGTAATTTACTGAATAAAATTTAGACAGTTTGGTTATGCACAATTTCTGCCTTCTTACGGACGGTGTCCCTTTAAAAAGGCAAAATCACAATATAGAATAAACTGATCAAGTTTAAATAAAATTAAAAATTAAATATCATTAGCTTTGTATTTTGTAAATGTTTGATAATTAAATGAAACAATCAAATATATCAACTTATTATATATAATTCTGTACAAATTTAGTTTATTTTAAATTCGTATTTGTCATTCTGTTTAAGCAGTGTATTAAATAGCAGTAGTGTGTGGCAAATTTTCTTTTTAACATACCCCTTTTGGAAAGTAATTTCACTGGATTCCATAAGTGCGTGCACATAAAGACCTTTAATTGATTTATTTATTACTAATTAATTTTCTAACTGGTCCCAATTAACCCCTCAACTAAGCGACCTTTTTTCACATTTGTAACTACATGATTAATATGTCAGTTACTGATATGCATGCATTATGCAATCCATGTAAGTTGTGAATCAATCAATACACGTAAAGAGTGTAAAATATAAAATAGAGACTTTTAGTCAAAAGATTAAATATAAAATTCGTCGACTTCTCCTAACAAATCAACTTGCAAATGACGTAGTATACCCGATCATAGGTTGGATCGCTGTATTATGGAAACTCCCTACCATTACAACTGAGGCAGACCAATACCCCAACTTGTTTTTGTTGCACCAATGTTACAGTCTGGTTTGAGAGCAATCATTAATTTGTTTTCGCAGATATCTATCGTTATTTCCAGCTAGCATTGTTTGTATTTCCCGCAGCTGAAGCAGGAATCTTCATACGTCCCACAGCATTATTGGCATGTCCGGCATTTGGGGCAGGAATCATCATCATACGTCCCGCAGCGTTGTTGGCATGTCCGGAATTTGGAGAAGGAAACATCGTCATACGTCCCGCAGCGTTGTTGGCATGTCCGAAATTTGGAGCAGGAAATATCATCATACGTCCCGCAGCGTTGTTGGCATGTCCTGAATTTGGAGCAGGAATCATCGTCATACGTCCCGCAGCGTTGTTGGCATGTCCTGAATTTGGAGCAGGAAAGATCACAAATCTGTCGAAACTACCACCGGCTTTGTAAAATATAGAGAGAAACATTTAAATGTAGTAAAGGAAAAAGAAACGCAACTCGGACATTTCCGCAAAATATATTGTATATACGAACGTTGAACGGTAAAATCACCATTGAAATGCAAATTGTCAACCAGATATGCACTGGTGATTTGGATAATATAAACCTTACACTGACCAATACATGGTTGGTTGGCACATTTAAATAACACTACACTGTTTTGTAAACAGTCAACGTTACGTTCGTATACTGCACGCTTAATTCCAGTTCAATAGTCCAAACAATTCCTAAACCGTTTCGAAAAACATAGATTGAGGCTAGTTAGAGAAGGAGAATTGTGCTGTTTTATACTATTTAATCACAGTACACTTTGCAACACGAAATTCATAAATGTTGAAGTTCCGCATGGAACATTTGAGCCATTTCAGTACTGTATTTAATGTAAAGAAATTGTGCAAAATGTTTGCTCACCTCCTTAACCAACCGCATATTCTATCAATAATGGAACTTTGAAGGGATACTATCTGTTTGTTATATGTTGTTTTAGTATTTTTTCCGAAAGGAACGGTTGTACGTAGCCATGTTCCATTCGGTTAACAGCAGACTATTATACCATACATATATAGTGGAAATTCCAGAGTTGCGTTTCTTTTTTCCTTTAGTATATGTCCCAAGATTTTATATTGCATACCGTAATGTAAAGTACTATTCATTTACAGTTACTTAGCTCGAAACGCAATGTTTGTTATATATCTTTTTTTATATTTGGAACTGCCACATCCGTATCATTTAGTTTTAAGTAAATACGCAAATTCCTAAGAAATGTACGTCTTAATTTGAAAGTAATTTAATATAAAATGCAATCATGTTTCGGACATTATCCTTCTTCAACTTACCTGAAGTCATACTGCCGCCATTAGTTCGGGTCATGCCATTTGTATTGTGGTCGTTATTGTTGTTATTGTTGTTGTTGTTGTTGTTGTTGTTGTTATTGTTGTTATTGTTGTTGTTATTGTTGTTATTATTATTGGGGTGCCTGGGTCGGAAACCTGGAAAAAATGATGTTGGAATAACGTTGGCAGAATGCACCTTCGTCAATCCACCATTGTCGTTCTTAATTGCCTTGTTAAATGTATTCCTATTCATTCCTGCATTCTGTCCTGAAATCATGGTGTTTGGGGTGATGGGTGTATGTGTGTTGCCTGACATTATGGCATTTAGGTCGTCGAAACGTTTGCCCACACCAACGCGATTACCCATCACTAAGTCGCCATGTGCAAACTCTGCCATATTAGGAGAAGCATTGCTTCTAGTAGAGGTTGCAGAATTGGCAGAGTTTGGATGATCTGCCATAGTGGCCATGTTCGGTATAGATGCAACATTCACAGTGTTTCTAAAATCGGCCATAGTTGCCATGTTCGGTATAGGTGCAGCATTCACAGAGTTTCTAAAATCGGCCATAGTTTCCATTTTTTGTATAGATTCAGCATTCACAGTGTTTTTAAAATCGGCCATAGTTGCCATCTTCGGTATAGATGCAGCACTCACAGAGTTTCTAAAATCGGCCATAGTTGCCATCTTCGGTATAGATGCAGAATTGGTAGATGTTGGTAAAGCTGTCATACTCGCCATGTTTGGTATAGATGCAGAATTTGCCGGTTTTGAATAATCCAGTCCATTATCATACTCTTTTTTTGGTAAGTCAGCCATAAATGCCATGTTCGGCATAGATGCAGAATTAGCAGAGGTTGGTAAAACGGCCATATTTACCCTGTTGGGTCTAGATGCAGAATTGACAGAGTTTGGATACTCTGCCATTGTTGCCATGCTTGTTTTATATTCATCATTCGCAGAGGTTGGTGAATGGACCATAAATGCCATGTTCGACTTCGATGCAGAATTGGCAGACGTTGGTAAAACGGACATAGCTGCCATATTTGGTACAGATGCAAATTTCACAAAGTTTGGATAATCTGCCATATTCGCCATGTTTGGTGTTGATGCAAAATGTGTAGATCTTAGGTTATCTGAAGTGCGAGCCATGTTTGAAATCGATGCAGAATTGGCAGAGTTTGAATAATCGTCCATACTCGCCATGCTTGTTTTAGATTCATCATTCGCAGAGGCTGGTAAAACGGCCATAGTTGCCATGTTGGATCTAGATGCAGAACGGACAGAGTTTGGATAATCTGCCATAGTCGCCATGTTTGGTATCGATGCAAAATAGGCAGAGTTTGGATAATTTGCCATACTCGCCATGTTGTGTTTAGATTCATCATTCCCAGAGGCTGATAAAACGGCCATAGTTGCCATGTTGGGTCCAGATGCAGAACTGACAGAGTTTGGATAATTTGCCATTCTCGCCATGTTTGATATCGATGCAGTATTGGCAGATCTTAGATAATCTGCCATACTCGCCATGTTGGGTTTAGATTCATCATTCCCAGAGGCTGATAAAACGGCCATAGTTGCCATGTTGGGTCTAGATGCAGAACTAACAGAGTTTGGATAATTTGCCATTCTCGCCATGTTTGATATCGATGCAGTATTGGCAGATCTTAGATAATCTGCCATACTCGCCATGTTGGGTTTAGATTCATCATTCCCAGAGGCTGATAAAACGGCCATAGTTGCCATGCTGGGTCCAGATGCTGAACTGACAGAGTTTGGATAATTTGCCATACTCGCCATGTTTGGTATAGATGCAGAACTGGCAGAGTTTTGATAATCTGCCATACTCTTCATGTTTGATATCGATGCAGCATTCCCAGAGGTTGGTAAAAGAGCCATAAATGACATATTGGGTATATATGCAGCATTCGAAGAGGTTGGTAAGTCGGACATAGTTGCCATGTTTGGTACAGTATGTGCAGAATTGAGATTGGCGTTTATCGTTGACCCGTCGTAGGAAATTCCGAAACGTTCAGAGCCTGCAACGTTACCAACGTTACCTGCGTTTCCGGTCATCATTGTGTCTATCATACGTTTATCGTTAGTGGCTGATGCATCATTCATGCCTAGCCCGGTGTTCATCGTTGCTGCGCCATTTGCCATCATTGGCAATGTTTCATAATAAGGTACCATGCCTTCTAAAATCAAAACATTTACAGAGATTAGTTAAGAAGAACATTATATTCTACAGTCAATTAGAAAGGGCAAAGGGATGTTAGTGATCACGAAACACTTTAACAGGCTATAGAAATTTAAAACTGCAAATATCGAGTTTTTCTGAAATAATTTTTAATTTTTTTAAATACATACTATATTAAGGGAACGTGCTATTTCTCATGCTCCATACCCCTGTTATGCTATACGTGGTCTTGTTTGGGCTAAACCCTACACTCATTGTGTGTTAATTCTAAACATGCGATGAAGTCGCTTAGGAACGCCAGAGAGCATTTTGACTTTATTTTTCCATTACTGTATCTTCTATATCATGTATGGAAACCATTTATTGTTTTAAAAAACATATTGCTTAAACAGAATTATAAACGGTCAGACAGTGACCCATTCAATGAATACACGGAGTTGCGTCTATTTTTGTCTTTCCCAGTATACTTATATATTTATGTGTGCATAAAAAATACGCAATGATGTCAAATAAACATGGTACCCACACGCAATGGTACCGTAGGTCCACACTGAATTACAAATTAAGAGCAAATTAAATATTTAAATAAACGGACAATACACAACAAAAAGAGTGCTGAGGACATGTTTACCGACTTGGAACGGTCGGTAGGCAATACGGACTAAATATCTTAAATCGATTGTATGCGTACACAACCTCGCTATTATTCTGTTTTTGTGCCGAAATGGATAATAAAGTGTAAATAAACGTGCATCAGTTTAATAAGTAAATCTCAACTATAAAGAAAACTCATAATTATAAACACCTTCGGATGTATCCAGAATTCTACTGAACATCTACAACATTGCATTACTAAAGAATCGAAACTATTTCTGACGAATTTCCTGATTAACTGTAAAAGTGGTCAGGAACGAGTCAGACCCCTTTAATTTCCGAAGCTTAAAGACTACATCTAGATCATATAAAGACTGTGACATTTCTAGTCGCAGAAATATATTTAGGGTGTTGTTGTACGGCTCCAGTAGTCCCCCGTTGCGGCGATAGAACTTTGAGAAATAGCGAGGTATTTTGTGATACTTATGTTCTCAAGCTGTAGAAAACGAATGAGCTGTGATATATAAACACCGTATGCTGTAGCACGATCTACATCACCATCTATGTGGTAGTTAGCGATGGTAATGATATCACATATACTGTATGTAATCATTTGAAATCGAGAGACTAAATCGCGGAATTCTGCTATGGTATCCAAACTGTTAGATTTATACATATTAGCGACCATCTGAGAAAATAAACGGCGGCGGCAAAATAAATGAGAAAGGTCTTCGATGTTTGTGATCACGAAATACTTGCTGAATTCATTTATTTTAATAATTTGATTTCTCTCATCTTGCAAGCTTTGGCAAACTAATCAGCTGGAAGATATAAACTCAGTATGATGTAGAACGCGGTACACATCCCCATCTTAATGTGGATAGTTAACGATGTCAAAAGTTCGGTCTTCTCTCTTGTCAGATGCTTTAGTATGTATGGAATCATTTAAAGTCGAGATATAGAAGATCGAATAATGCTGGTATGGTAACTGTTGACTTTCTTCAACATGAGCTCTGGTTGATACATATTAGTTAACATATGCGCAAAGAATGGATTATCAATATTGATTATGTCAACTAGATACCGAGATGGATTATGCAATGCATTAATAATGTCTCTGGAGGCAAACTCAAAATTCAATCTCTTTCATAAGAGTATAAAAACAATTCGGCGACAAGTGACTCACAGTTAGTATCCATATATATGTATCCGTATACTACCAACGTGGCGGTAAACGGTTTAACCGTACATAATAAAGGTGTTATTTAAAGAAAAAACATATCCTTTTACAGCATTGATGTAGTTAGATAAGAAGTGTTCGCTAGCTCTGCATTCAACGTATTGATATGATGCAATCGTCAGGCAACAATAATATTTTTGGAGACTTTGTCTTCAGCAACATGTATGAAGTTGCATTGCTGTTACTGCATAACCGTGTCACGCGTTAGTTTATAGCATGCATACAGATTTATGTTAGTCTCGAATGTATTTATTTATGTCAGTAGGCCCAACCTGTTCTTTCTGTGGGTCACAATAACGGTTTTGATTTTTTAGTTTCAGGGTTTAAGAAATATCATACATGTAAAATATCAGAGATGCAAAACAGTCAAATGATTTTTTTCAATCAGTCGATTATTATATTATCTTCTCATTAGGTCTGTGAATTTGTAATTTTGGCTGTAACTCTCATTTATAATTCAATTCCACAATATAGGGAGATTATCACTGCAGTGAACAAAGAGGGTACCAAGTGCGGTAGCCCTATTATACCTTGTCTTTTATTTATGCTAGTAGTTGTTATTTGTTTCTATGTTGACTGACTTTGGTACTTGAATGCTACGTTTTCTGTTCGACTTTTATATCTACTTAGATAATTTGAGAGTTTTAAAATATCAACATACATTTTATTCAAACAAGCGCCCAACCATGATTTTATTGATGGTCTTAAATGTTTACAAGTCTTTTGAAAACAAAAGCAATACGCTTATTTTGATAAAGCGATGTAGTTAAGTTGTGTATAGTGTTGAAAAGCATTTGTAGATGAAACTTTGAAACTCGCCGTTTATTGCAAGTATTTATAATACTTGCAATAAACGGCGAGTTTAAAAGTTTCAGAACGTCTCCTGAATGTTTAATTGACCAAAAATGACTCCCAGAGTTGTCATAAACTTTAGCACACTATTGTTTACGTGATCTTTAACGGCAGTAAGACGAGAAATTAAACGTTTGTAGATGTTTATTGTGGTGCAGGTACTATAATTATAAGATACTTGTGCAATTTAGGAATCCGGCATATAGTTAGAAGTTTGCTTTTCTTTTCATCTATCCTAGCTTTGAAAGTGGTCAACCGAGTGATATGCAATATCATCCTCAGTATATTGAACTGGAGTATACGAATTAGTGCCGCCGAGTTCCAGAGATAAACCATTGACGTACGTAGGCGTCAAACAATAATTACATCATAATCACAAAAACAAATTTATTGTGAAAATCTTGAATAACATAATGTTAGCAGTATAAAAGTTAATACGGACTTTAAGAGTTGATTTCGGGTCCGACACCACTGTATACGAAAATCCTTCTGGATTGAAAATCTGAGCACGACATGCATTAAAATCAATAATTGAACGCAATATATACTTTTGACATTTAGAAGCAAATGCGGAATACAAATTACTGTGTTTCCTAACCTCTACAAACATCAACCTTTACCTAATAGATAAAGGTAGCAACAGATACTATTATCAGTCAAAAACGAAATTGTGCACATCTATTTTTGGAATAAACAAAAAGTTGTAATGACACTTTTAGCAAAACGTGTCTTTTTATATACAAAATGCATGGATTAATAAAGTAGTAATACCTTAGTATGAAAAGTTCCTTCACAAACAGCGTTTGAGTTCCTCAAAATCAAACAAGAGCAAAACAACAATTTCAAAATACATGGAGTTGGGAAAACACAAAATAACAGCCATCTTACTAACTGCTGGCTTTCTAAAGTTTCTCATGAATGTCAAACTTCCTTTCAAACATTAATGGCATAAACGTTTACCTCAGAACATAATGAGGCTGGTTATGCAACTATAAGTGCACACTTTCGTTTGACTCAATTATATAAATGCATATGCTCACTTTTGGCCATATTCTGCTTCGTAAAACCACCGGAAGGCATACCAAATGACATACCGGCATTGCCAGCGTTTCCAGCTTTATCAGCATTAGCGTTGCCATTATCATCATCGGAAGCCGTTGATTTGACGCTGCAGTTATAATTAAATTGATGCAATGTCTGTTTGGATATGATTACTTTGCATTTAAATAAAGCAAATACATCAAAATTCCTTTATATATTTATTTAGATAACATAAATGCGAGATTACACCAGTGTATCTGTAGTCGTTTTTACTCTTTTAAATAAAGAATGTTATGTCTACAAGCGATGTGGACGTTACTCGCGCATACGAGTGTCAATCTACGGGATATGTTATTCACTTTCACTAACATTTGGCTCTTTATTGTAATAAGATAGTGGATTGTTATTTAGAAACTGCAAATGATATTAAATAAATAATCGTTAAGATTGTCTGTAAACATGTTCTTTTAAACTCAGGTCGTTGAATGGATATAAACGAGCATGCAGAAATTGGCCTTTAGAAATTGGGAGTCGTGCGTTGTTACTATACCGGCTGTTTCCGTGTGTGTTTGTTTCGGCCTTTGTGTTTTCACTTTTGACTTTGCTTTTATCTATGCCCTTGTTCGGCATGTTTGCAGCATTTGTGTTTGTAAAGATTTCAGTCAGTGCCATATTTGATTTATGAGTAGTATTGGCAGCATTTGCCCTGACGAACGTTACAAAACGTGCACCGTTGCCAGCGTTGGCCGCGTACCTGTGTAACATAGCTTCTATATTACGTTCAACGTTCATGACTAACTCGGCATTTATGGCTCCTGCTCTATGTGCCTTCGTTGGCATACTTGGATAATAAGGGACCTTGACATCTAAAAATCAAAATATTTACTGATCAAGAAAGGTTCCAAAATTATCAATATAATTTAATGAAAAGTAACTTTTCTTCTTTCCTACTTTCATGCTCTGGTTTAGTAAAATATTTTGTTCAGCATTTACTGAAACAATATATATGTATCTATACAGAAAACATCTTTGAAAGTACATATATACAAATATATGTTCCGGTGCAGTAGAAAATGAAGTTATCTATAACAAAAACGTATCTGTTTGATAAATTCAACAGAACTATATAGCACTTGTTCCAAAATAGTAATAAATATTAAAAAGCAGACGATCCGTTGGACGTAAAGAACCTATATTTAGAGTATATTCCATTTTCACTGCGTCTGTACTGTTTCACATTTGTATTGCAATATGCATACATTTACTAAAACAAATGATCAATTACGTTAAATTCCCTTATTAGCAATACAAAATCAAAAACATATCCTTTGTAATGGAAAATTATACTTATAACACTTAACTGGAGAATTGAAGCTATAGGGAAGCATGCAACAACCGTGTATATATACTCACTGTTGTCCATGATCTGCTTCAGTATACCATCAGGAGAAATCCCAGACGACATACCAGAAGACATATCAGACGACGTCCCTGATGACATACCAGAAGACATATTAAACGACATACCAGAAGACATATCAGACGACATATCACACGACATACCAGAAGAATAACCAGAAGACATATCAGACGACATACCAGAATGCATACTAGAAGACATATCGGCGTTACCAGCAGTATCTACATTAACTGCGGAGTGTATATTATAAATATATTTTATATTATTGCATTAATACAATACTAAATTAAAAAGGCACACAGCAATCTTGATTTTGCTTTAACTCGCAGAGTCCTGTTAGTTTCTCTAGATAACTTGCATTTGTTCAATTATTAATAGTTATTTTAAGAATGCATATATTTTTTTAACTGTTGATTATATTGCATCAATAATATATGTGTTTTATTTTGTTTTTGTTTTTTTAGAATAAAATAAAAATAAAAAAATATAAAAAAATATATATATTTAAACCTATGGTAGATTAACGAAGAAAAATTGAAAACTCAAATTTGTATTCAAAATATGCAAGTAGGTTGCAAGTTAAAATTATAATGGATAAATAAAGCTTGGCGCTAATTTAATTCTAATTTCAATGCTTGATAAAAGGTCAAGATTGCCATGGACCTATGTAGGCATTATGTGTTATTTATGTACATATATATATATAACCTCTAATACATCTGATAATATACTGAACGACTTTATAAAAGCATTATTTTTCGTGCGTTTTTTTTTTAGAATTAGATTTTCTTATAACAAATGTAGTTTTAGCTTACTTGTCAACTTATTTTATCTATATTGTTATCATTACGGGAAAATTGATATTCCGCGACGGTATCGTTATCCGCGACGGTATCGGAACACGGTATCGGGGCTCATTTTTAGGCTCATTCATTATGTTTAGGACATTCAGTATAGAAAATATTAATATTTGTCAATTTTTAGTCGGACACCTAGACCCCCATGAAAATCCTGATGTACTCCCTTTAAAGTCGTTCAGTATATAACTACTCAAAATTCCTAAGTACCTATGTAAGAGTATATCAATATTAATATTCTCATTTTTGTTTATTTCACATATAAATGGTAATTCTATTGACATGCAAAATAACGAGTTTAATCATCTGCTCTGATAGCATGAACAAACTGTAAAGCTTTTTTTTAGATCAATGTGTCTTCTTAAAAATAAATTATAACACTTATACAACTGGATACTTAGGAATTTACTTTGACTAGGTGCAGCTTTCTATGCTGCTAATTCTAAAACATGCAAACTAAAACTATTTTGATTGATTGATTGATTGATTGATTGATTGATTGAATTGGAGTTTATAGTCGCACCAACAGTTAAGGTCATATGGCGACTTTCCAGCTTCCATTTGTGGAGGAAGACCCCAGGTGCCCTTCCGGGCAATTTTCGTGCACGGGCGGGCACCTGGGTAGAACCACCGACGTTCCGCAAGCCAAAACTATTTTGACCAGGCATCATGTTATACTAGTATTAAGACTACAAATGCGTATGCAAAATAGATTATGTTAACGCTGAATTACAGTAACTTAAATTTCAAACTTTCTGTTTAGAGTGAAACGACAAAATCAATATGAAACGGGTTTTGCGATTTGATGCACGGATACTCGCCCTCATGTGGAGGCATTTATGGTCATATTCGACCACAGGAGAGGGGACTTAGAGCCATAAGCAGTAAACATGTATTTGTATTGTTTAAACTCCTCCGTCAGAAGGGTGATGTTTATATGTAGGATGTTTAGATGACAACTAAAATTTCGAAACCATAGTCCGACTCCGTGGGTCAGAGGTCAATGTCAGAAGGTTTAATTCTCTCAAAATGAACATACATCGATAGTGTTCAAATTGTTTAAAGACATTTCTTTGCATTCGTATTGTTTCCTTGTAACCTGACCTCATACAGAAGTTCGTATTGTTTCCTTGTAACCTGACCTCATACAGAAGTTCGTATTGTTTCCTTGTAACCTGACCTCATACAGAAGTTCGTATTGTTTCCTTGTAACCTGACCTCATACAGAAGTTCGAAGTAGGGTGTTCATAGATGACACAGTGGATGCCTAGTTTGTTAACACGGCAGCAAAGTGTGTATATTTGCAATATTCTCTGGTGGACTTGCTTTAGTTAGATGAAATTCCATAGCACATTAAAGTCATTAAGTTTCTTTAAACAGTATTTATGTAACTATTGTGTGTGGATTTCTCTTGTGAACGATTTTGTTTCTATATAAAAGAGTATGAGAGTGGACTTCTGGAACGGTCGAACACGACACATACGAAATATTGCAGTCTCGGATTGATTGAGACTGTTCATGAACGGTAGTGAAATATGCTAGCTACCGCTCAAGCCCTCTAGCCCGGGTTGAGGAGAACTCAATATTCATCAAATCAATAGTACATAATTTTAACCATCCCGGAGATAGCATGTATAAGGCTGTTGGATTGAAGGGTTTTCCAAGGAAAATTATTTCTACTGATTATGCTCAATCGTTCTATTCATGGGTTCACAAATGATAGAAATGTATATATAACTTAGGAAACTACTTTGGACAGACCGTTCGATCTAGACCACTCGTTTTAACAAAAGCATAATCTGTCATTTAGTTCATTTCAATCTTGATACAGTACATTGCCTCGATTAAAAATCATAAAAAAGAATACACTTTTGTGTTTGTGATGTCTTTTTTGGCCTTTTATTCATCTTTAAATTTGTTCTTTGTTTCTATGTGTGTTTGTGGTTGACTGTCGTCCTTGAATGCTGCTTTTCCTGTTCGATTTTGCTATATTATATACCTGTTGTAAGCGATTCGCTTCTAAGATAGTTTTTGATTGTCTTCCTGTGTAGAAGCAGTACTAAGCAATGCAGATAAAGTGTCTTGCTCAGGGACACAACACATATGGTTATGGCGGGGATCGAACCCACGACTTTTGGTTCATCGGTCCAACGCTCTACCACTAGACCACAACGCTCTACACACTATACATAGCTTCATAATTTTACCATTAATATATACTCACTGTTGACCATCGTCGGATTCGGAAAATGACCAGAATTCACCAAAGATGTACCAGCGGGATATCCTGCGTTTCCAACACTACCCGCATTAATATTACCGGAAGCCATTGAACCGGCTCTGAAGTTATAAGTATAAGCATCATATAACTTGCGGTGTGAGAGTGTAATCAAGCCATGAGACCGAATTACCGTTCGGTCTTTTCCGGTATGTTCGCTAAGTATCGCAATTGCTCCGGAGATTTCCGTAACGTAACGTTTAACGTTTAAAATCTAGGATTATGGACATCGACGAAGTAGTTTCATCGTTTCGTGACGTACGGAGAAGACCGAGTCAGTATTTGACGTCATCATACACACATATTATGTACAGGTAGCTACAATAATAAATGTTCTTTATTATGTTTTTTTTTGGAGTGATAAATAAAATCTCACATTCGTGCCTATTTCATATTAAATTGTTAAAACTCGTTGAATAAAATTGATATGATGCTCGGCACAGCCTTCCTTGCATCATATCAATTCATCCAACTCGTATAATAAATTCAATATTAATGTATTAATATTAAGACACTCATGTAAGATCCTCTTTTGATGTAAAGACATGTTTTCTCTGTTTGAATTAAATCTTGTAATTGGTTAATATTAAATACAACACATAATACGGACTGTTCCTATGAAGTTCCCATAAAATCTTCCTTTTATGATCATCTCATAACTTACAAATAGAAGCTGGGAGATGACCTCAGCCGAATAGCATACCAATAAATGAACGTAAATGTATAACATGTGCAAAACTAGAAGATGAGTATCACTTTGTTATTGAATGTTCATTATATAATGAGTGAAGAGAAAAATATATAAAAAAGTATTATTTGAAAATACCAAGTATGTTTAAATTTTTGGAACTTATAAATAGTGAAAATCACAAAATTATAAAAACTCTGAGCGCCTTTGTTTTTAAAGCCTTTGAGATAAGAAGGCTAAATGTGTTAGCTAATAGTAATTAGTGTACAAAACAAATTTGATTATTAAAATACATGAAACTTACTCTTTAATATAAAGACCAGTTACTTTAAGGTTGTTTTTGTATTGTTTTGTTTTTTACAAAGATTTCAAATGTTATTAAAGTGTATTTGATGTTTTCTATAAAAGGTGAAATAAAGTTATTTAGGATTTAAATGACTGTCATCCTCTCCGCATATATTATGCGATTAAAATTGTTTAAAATGTATTAATATAAATAACAATAGCATACATGATTGAATATATTTCTTGAATTGTTACTTTCAAAAGCTTTATAATTATATGTCGAGTTGGGGCTAAAACACTAGTACTTTTGCATAAGTACACATTACTATTGCATGTACCTGCTGTCAACCTTGTATATATGTTTTGTGTCCTCATGAATAAAAGATATATATCTATGATTGTTACGTGTTACATTTTAATTTAATATATAGAGAATAATGAATGAGCATGTTCATATCACACTCCGTATCGGTCCGAGACCTTCTTATAAGAACAAATAATATGTATGGGTTTCGCATTTCAAAAATGATGATATTTTAGTAAATAGTTGTCATTCCTAGACAGTTTTGATAATAAAATAACACTTCGATTACGAAGCAGTTACTTGGAAAAAAATATTGGGTAATTTTAAAATTACTACTTATATGTGATTTAAGGTTTACATTCGAGAAAACATTTCTGCAATATGTTTTGCTTTAACTTTGTTTTGAGGAGTTAGTTCTATACCGACTGACTCCGGCTGTGTTTCCTCCAAAAGGTATATTTCCACTGTTCCTTTGGAAGCCCAAGTTTGGTATATGGACATAGTTTTCTTTTGGTACATCTACTATAATCGCCATGTTTGATATAGGTATACCAGAACTGCCGTGTCTACCAAAGCTTACAACATCTGAAAGTATAAATATTGACGGAGCTTATTTTATTAAAGAAGAACAGTATATCATTTTTATTTAGAAAGTAAAATCAGGACCAAATGTAAAGTTACTTCAATGAGTGATATAGATGTACTCCCAAAAGGCCAGTACGCGTTCTCCGCAATGCTCAGAGTGTAACGCCATTTGTTTTTATCTGCTATGTTGTCCCACTTTATATTACTTTCACTGTTTCACATGGTATGTCTGCTACTCTTTGAAGCGCAAAAGCTAACTTCTGTTTTCAGGTTAACAAAATGGGTATCTACAAAAATGGATATAAATGTATATAAATGCTTATAAAATTAATACTAATGAATTAAATCAATTTTAACTTATTCGATAGCCCTCTTTAAAGGGACACTGTCCGTAAGTAAGCAGATATTGAGCATAACCAAATAACTGTCTGACTTTTATTCAGTGAAATGTATACATGAAAACATGAGGATAGACCGTAAGAAGTATGTAGGAATACATCTGTGAGTTTGAAAAAAAAAAGTTTCAATTATCATATGTAAATAAAGTGGGACCCACAATATTTACCTTTTCTGCGATCACGTGACTTCCATTAGCGCATTAGGTTTTGACCATAGTATGTATTCCGTAATATGTATAGCCCGCTTAGCTCAGTTGGGAGCGTTGTCCGACTACTTTACGCTCATGCACACTATTATTACTGCGCGTGTAAAGAAAATGTAATTTTAGTTTGGGCTGCGAGTTCAAACGCACAAAGTGGATTTTCTTTTTTTTTTACCGCGATTGAATTCCGTTAAACAATCTTGCTTTTAATTAGTAAATATTGAATAATGTTTAGTGTGTGATGTTTGCGAACATAATTATTGTGTGTTTTATAAGCTAAAAGTTACGGACAGTGTCCCTTTAATAAGTAAACACATCACTTCATATCTCGTATTTTCATTATTCAATAATGCTGGTTTGATGAATTTCACGAGTTCCAGATAATGTTAAACTTGATAGAACTAGATACTACTAGATGTTGTACAAGTCAGCTAGACGAAACTAGTCTAAAGAAAGCCCTGACATTACAACCAGCACGAAAAGTAGTTCCTTCCCTAGTACATGTATTCTGTATAAGTTAAATTACTTTCTTTTTTATCAGGTTATCTGGCAAAATAGTTATAGTGTGTAAAAAAGGTATGTGCTTGGAGGTGATGTAGGAAAATACACTGAAATATATTGAGAATTTCTCCGCAGTATTTTATCTACAAAACCAGTTTGATTTCTGAATTTTCATTAACCTTTTAGCAATATTTATAATACGTTCTTTCTAACGCACTTGCAAAAACCCCTGAAATCCGATTGGTTGACGTTCAAACATTTGCGAATATTAAATAGTGCATAACCCGTCGCAAATCCAGTCATGTGATGTTCAACCGTAAAAAAATGACTTCAATTACGTTTTATTTCAATGCGTTTGAGAGTAAAAATGTCAAAAACAATGACATACGTTTAAAACGGGTTAACCAGTATTGCAATTTTGAATTTTGCGACGGTAATTTTGCTAACGCATTGCCATTAAACATTTTGTTTGCGAGCATTGAAAAACTTATATACCGTCTAGCATTAATATCGCAATATTTAAATATGTAATACAGTTAACCCTATATTAATCGTGAAATGCAGTAGGTCAAGTAAATGAAATCATGGATCCCGGTAAATCGTAGGGTGCTTATTCTGATTATAATCTTCAGAAACCTTCATAGTCATGGTGAGAACCAATGTCCTTCTTAACCACCATTGGTGTGGTTAGATAAGCGGACGTGCTCACTAGCTCTGAGTGCTTAGTATTGATATAATACAACTGTTACACAACAATCATATTGTTAGAGGCGTTGTCTGCAGGAACTAAAACAAATTTAGCATAAAGATTGTGGATGTCTTTCTTAAGTTGAAGTACAATTTAAAGATAACGTTCGTGGAGGCATTTGATTCGGAAAAGTATTAACGTAATTCGGTAATATCAGAACTTGTTCTCATTCAAGTAATTAGTGCATTTTTATCCGTGATTTCAACTTTACACCACATAGCACAGAATTATATTAATGAATACGCTATTTCATTGCAACAGGCCATTGCGATAAAGCCCTTCTAATTATGATAATAACAACTAAATATCGGATAAATAAGTTAATATATACTTATGTATACTCACCGTTGCCCGCCATCTGTTTCATAAAGCGATCAGACGGCATTCCGGGAAAATTACCAGAAGCCATGTCTGCTTTACCAGCATTTCCGCCATTATCGGTAGCAACAATAGGAGAAGTTGAAACGACTCTGAAGTTATAATTTTACTTTTAATTAAGTAAGGACTCTGAACTATATACGATAATATTGAATACAAATGTAAATGTTGTAATTTATTCTATACTCAAGTAACCATCAAAACACAAAAACGACTAATTCTTTAACCCCCCCTCCCCCACTTTTTTTGCCACTGACCGTTCCAATGCAGTAGCCTAATTGTCAACCTTTTAATGTTTGTGGTGTCATATCTTGACCTGTCTTCACCACCCTTTCTGTTGTTTTTTGTCTCTTTCTTTGTATTATCAAGTCCTTGTTTGCAGTACAGTGCGGACCTACGATGCCATTGCGTTCGGACGCTGTGGTTTCTATAGGACCCTATATCTCATTTTTGTATTGATTTTTGTAATTATTTTTGTTTCTGTGCTTGGTTTTGGTTGATTGTGGTCTTTGAATTCTACATTTCTACATTTCCTGTTCGATTTGTATATCTACTTTTATACACGGACAATATAAGCATACAGCTATTGCAAAATCGGTGACCACTATGATTGGATTGGTATTTAAATCATTCAGTATTGGTATTTAATAAATTAGTTTCTCATAAACATGTACTACCAACACAGAAGATTTGCGGTAAACATCCAACCGTTCGCGTAAACCTTAATGATATCAGCAAGGAATTATTTTCACAGGATCCTAATATGGAGTTTCTATTTGAATACATTAAAATATTGTTAATCAACGATGAATCAGACACGATTTATTCGTACATGTCATAGGGTGCAATTTACTTTGTTACAAATAAAATGCTTAGTCCTTTATCTCATCTATGTCAAAATACAGAAGTAAGAAACATTTAGTTGTTGTTATCCTTTATTCCAGTTATTAAGTTACAATTCGTCAATTACTCGGTTTACTAGATTGGTTTTCTCTTTAGCTGCAACTACTATGCTTGTTCAGTACGATTCTGGATACATCCTAATATGTTTATTATTTTGTATGTGTATCTTTAGTTAGTTTCTCTGGATGTGGACTTTATTGTTACAGAATTCCTTTTGATGGGATGTAGTTTTGTTCACACTGTCTTGTCTATTTTGGCGCTAAAGACAGGATAATAGCGAGGATTGTGCGCATATAAAATCGATTCAAGCTAACCAGTAGGCATTATTGCCTACTGACCGTTCCAAGTCGGTAACCCTGTCTTCACCACCCTTTCTGTTGTTTTTTGTCTCTTTCATTGTAGTTTCAAGTCCTTGTTTGCAGTACAGTGCGGACCTACGATGACATTGCGTTCGGACGCTGTGGTTTCTATAGGACCCTATATCTCATTTTACTAATCGGTTCAGTCCTTCTATTAGTCCATATTACCCGACCCATAGTCCCGTTATCCTATACTGTTTCTATTATTGGTATAACCATTACCCACTTACTAACCGATCACCCGTGAATTTGTATTCTGTTTCATTGCAATTGCCATTTGGATATTGACATACACGTCTCGACTAAATTAAATATCTATGATGTGTTTATTCTTGCGTTTTCTTGTGTTTCCAGGTTAGTAATTATGTATTTGTACTTCTCACTTCATAGAAATTGTTATTCAGGATAAGGTTCATTATTTGATAATGTGTGTTAATGAACTAGCAACTTCGTATAATGTATATTGTATTCATCGTTATATTGCTATTGTTTGATTAATAATGTTGATGTCGCTATATTCATGGCGCTTGCCATTTGGATATTGACATACACGTCTCGGATAAATTAAGTATCTATGATATGTTTATTGTTGTTTTTCCAGCTCACATTTGAGGTCACCACTCTGCAAAACAAATAACCAACTCATGAATGCTCATTTGGAAACCCACACGTTGTCATACATATCATTTTAATTCATCAGATTATTTCCATAATGCAAAGCTATACCCAACATGTTTCCGACCACATATTGAAAAGGAGTCGAATCCCGTCAGAGAGTTTCTATTTAAGTAATATGTCTTAAAAACGGTAATGATTTTACTGACAAAGCTATTATTTTACAAAATAATCTGGATTTTATTGCAACATATGTTTAAATAACGAATGTTTTATAGTTTTTTTTAAGAATAAAAGGGAAAATAAAAAATGTTTTGGTCAACTACAGAGAATAAGGCGATGACCTTAACATAGAAAGCTCTTTAGAACCGTTGCTTTAACAATCCCAAATGGTAGCTGTCTATGCCTTTTTATATTCACATATGCGTGATAGTTATTTTGGTTTACTTGTATCGCCCGATGCTACCTAATGTTTTAGAGGATATAACCTGGCGAGGATTTCCTTTTTATCCTGTCGATCTGTATAATTCTGCGGGGGAAAGGGTTTCTGAGATAAAATCTTAACTCGGCAGTTACTTTCCTATCCAGTCAGGTTCACCTCTGTTGATGACGTCATCACATCTTTTGATGACGTCACAGTATATTTGAAGACGTCTGAGTATTTTTGAACGGAAATAAATGGAGAAAAGGGTAAATTAAATGATTTTAAACGATCGGCACAGCCTCGGGCTTCATTATTTTTTCTCAGCCTCACCTGATAAACTGGATGAGATCAGTAACTAACATGATATTCTTTATTTATACTGACCAGTTTAAGTGGGATAAATATAGAGTAAGATTTTGGTTTAATGCCAGGTGCGTATCCAGGCATACGCACGTACGCCAATGCGTACAATTCGTCAGCAAAAGTGAAAAAATAAAAGTTCCAAATAAAAACTGAAGGTTGAGTGGGGTATGGGCTAGTGTCAAAGAAAATGCCATATTAACGCTGAAATGTAGCTTGAGAACGCATCATTTGCCTTCTAATTTTCAAAATGTTCTTGGGGGAGGCCCAAACCCCCACCGGCGGGAGGGGGACACCCCTTCCTACACCTACCCCCCAATCGCAGCGTCGCTGCTCGGTTCGCAGCTACGCTACTCATATCTGGCGTACATTTCAAAATGCTCCAGGTACGCCCCTGAATGCATCCTAAAACATGGTTTAATAACCGCAGAGACCTTTTTACTCCTGATATTTCTAAGGCAATACCACGGTTGCCAGGCAATACCACGGTTGCCAACCTTTTTATATCTGTGATCGCGCATACTTCGCTTTTATTTATTTTTTGATTGACTATGTTCTGCGAATACTATGTTTTCCATTTGACTCGTAAACCTACTTTTTTTTCTTTTTCCTTCTTCTTTTCTTTTTCTTTTTCTTTTTAACGGCAGTTGTATTTCCACCAGTTCCAATACTCGCATTCGTGGCTGCAACTGCTGTATTTTTGACATTTGGCGCGGCGTTCATAAATGAGTTATTTGCCATCATTGGCATGGTTGGATTGGAAACGAAAGTGCGACCTGAAAATACATAACATATTGTAATTATTTATATGAAAGAAACTTCAAAAACAATATGTCGCCCCCTGTGTATTCTGTTTAATCGTTCAATTCAAGAGAATATCTTTCCACAATGCTGGAAATTAGCTAATGTTATGCCACTTTTTAAATCAGGTGATAAAGATTCACCTTCAAACTATAGACCAATATCGTTAATTAGTTGCGTTGGCAAAGTTATGGAACGCGTGA
Source organism: Cyrtodaria siliqua (assembly GCA_037043455.1). Classification (NCBI taxonomy): domain Eukaryota; kingdom Metazoa; phylum Mollusca; class Bivalvia; order Adapedonta; family Hiatellidae; genus Cyrtodaria; species Cyrtodaria siliqua. Next base: position 227,133 of record JAWPHD010002153.1, read on the forward strand.
TATTCAAACATATTTTTAACTTTTTGCTTACCAATAATTTAATATTTAAAAACCAGTCTGGTTTCTTACCTGGTCACTCAACAGTTTATCAACTAATTGATATTTATAATCAAATATGCAAAGCGATTGATGAAAACAAATTTACATGTATGGTATTTTTTGATATATCCAAAGCTTTCGATCGCATCTGGCACGCAGCTTTAATTTTTAAACTCCGACAACATGGCATTTCAGGCAACCTTATTAATTGGATAAATAATTATATAACTGATCGTAAACAAAGAGTTTTCGTTGGTTCGACCTTTTTTGAAATAAAAACTCCAAATGCCGGCGTACCCCAAGGGTCTGTTCTAGGACCATTATTGTTTTTTAATTTATATAAACGACATAGCTGATGCATTGCTTAGTACGACAAGGCTATTTGCTGATGACAGTTCTATTGCGGTATCTACATCCGACTTAGATTATATGGAAACTACAATTAATGAGGACCTGTGTAAAATATCGAATTGGTCAAAGCAATGGCTAGTAAAATTTAATCCATCTAAAACTGAAGTTATCTTCTTTTCACTTGCAAACAGAAACCGTCCGTCTTTGTTATTTGAAAATACACAACTTAACTTTGTTGACCATCATAAACATCTAGGAGTAACCCTTAGTCATGATGGGTCCTGGCATCAACATATTTCAAATATTGTAATATCTGCGTCTAAGGTATTAGGTTCAATGAAATTAATGAAATTTAAATTAAAACGCCAAACGCTAAATCAAATATATAAATCTTACCTTCGCCCTATTTTAGAATACGCGGCTATAGTATGGGATAGTTGTACAAATTATGAAAAAGATAACTTAGAAAAAACACAATATGAAGCCGCGCGAATAGTTACTGGCCTGACTCGTTCTGTCTCTATACAAAAATTGTTAACTGAAATTGGTTGGGTCTCTCTGGCCGACCGAAGACATATCCAAAAGTTGATATTGACCTTTAAGTTTACAAATGGAGATCTACCGAGTTACTTGAATGAAATATTCCCTGCAACTGTTTCGGAATCGAATCCTTACAACTTGAGAAACAGTTCCAACTTTGTTACTTTACCTAGAAGAACAGAACTGTTTTCGAGATCAGTCTTACTGTCATCTCTAAAACTTTGGAATGAACTTGATATTAATATTCGCGAAGCACCATCCCTTTCGAGTTTTAAAACTAGACTTAACAATTACTTTAAACCACCGATAGTACCCCAATACTATATACTGGGTGATAGATACCTTTCAGTTCTACATGCGCGTTTGCGAAACAACTGCAGCAATTTAAACGCTGATCTCTTTTTTAATCATTTGAGGGATAATCCCAAGTGTATGTGTGGTGATGGTTTTGAAGATGTTGAGCATTATTTGTTTAGATGTGTAAATTTTAGAAATGAAAGACGGCAATTATTTTTAGACACTCGTATATTTCATCCTTTAAGTACTCACAAACTTTTATACGGCATCGACCAACTAAAATACGAGGAAAATCATATTCTATTTACTCAAGTTCAAAACTATATTAAAAACACTAAACGATTCCAAAATCCTTAACTTTGTATCAATATAGCGTTGTAATTTGTCTATATCTACTGTCGCTATGTTTCTATTAGCCTGAACGGGGATATTGTGGTGTTATTTCGGTGGAGATTGCGTGGGGGTAGAATGGCACGGCAGAGTTTACTTTTTTGGATTTTTTTATTATTTTTTTCTTCGTTTTTCCTTATCAAATTTATATTTAAATATATTGTTACAATTTCAAACCGATAATCATATACACTTTTTCAGCCACAATGGAGAGAACTGTAACTAATGTTGTAATAACTTGTAGTTCAATCCATTTGCATATGTTTCTATGAATATTGTGATGTTGAATTGATGTATTGTAACATATCTGCAATAAAATATTATTAAACTAAACTAAATTATTTATACGGATTTGCCAATACAAGGAGGATATTTGTTTGTTTTTGGAGTAAATCAAATGTATTTCATCGAGTCAGAAAAATTCAAATGTGTCACGACAGCGAAGCATGCGTGATAATACTGTTTGATCACAACGGGATGAAATAAAATATGTTCTTCGCGTTAAAACAACAACAAAATTTCATTTTAAGCCTAATAATAAATTTTACAGAGAAAAAATTATTTTTGGCGGCGTCATTAGCTCAGTATGGCAAAATAGCTGTTTTTAATTGTCATCATAACTTCTAAAATTCGTAACCAATTTCCATAAACTGTGACTCATTTCCATAAACTGTGACTCATTTCCATAAACTGTGACTCATTACCATAAACTGTGACTCACTTTCCTAGTTAATGACATTTCCTACAGGTCTTTTTCGCGCATATATTTATTTAGATAATTAAAGAGGCACTACCTATATCTACGCGATTTTTAATGTAAAATATTAAATACTCAATATTACTGCATTTATATGTATACAAAGCTATTTTATGAGTATTCTAAGAAGAAACATGGTTCGTATTCCAGTTCTGTAAATTATTAATTATGATCAAAACAATATATTGAATAAAATGCTGCCCAGCCGTTTATACCTGCCGGAGAACTACGAGTTTTTACGATTTTCACGGACATGCGCAATGCGATTACAAACTATTCGGCGCAGTTCCGATAGCAAACGAATCGATCGGAACTCTTCGCTAATCAGACGAGGTAGTTCCGATTGTAAACGAATAAGATTGGAAAATCTCCGCAATCGGCTTGTCTAAAACAATAACGAATACAATTTCAAAAATCCGATCTTTTCAATCCTGTTTTTCCCCAGCAAAACGCATATTACATTGGGTGAAATTATTGCTATTTACCTTTTTCATAGTCCTCTTTATAATTAAGTAAAGTTTATATCAATTGGTGGACACAAAGATATAAGTAGAGCCTCTTTAAGTTATTTGTTGATACACTAAAATCAAGAATAGTTTCATTATTTTGGTACAGACCACGGAGAGATTTATTGGTTTAGAGGCTATAGCGTTTTTATACTTAGATCATACTGACTGCCTGAAATGAAAGAAACTTAAAACATTAAATACTACTTTTTGTACACATGTGGAATCTATTATAAAAGAAAACTGTCTATGTTTATTTGCTCCAAAACCCATACATTTTTCTCAAAAGACAAATATTGTGACATATGATTTTTATTTCATTACGAAATTACATTACAACTTCACAATATTTGCTTACAATAGATATTTTGAAAAAAAGGGTCTTCATAAGAAATACTTCATTTCCCCCGAAATGTCTCTTCTTCTTACTAAAATCTGCCATTTTTTCCTAGGATGTGCAAGGCAATAAAGGTAATATTGCCTTTATTTCCACATATACCATGTACTTTTCTTCATACATACATATAACAAGAAGGATAAAAATATCGGACAGGGAAAGCAGCATTCAAGGACGACAGTCAACCACAAAACACAAAAACAAACACGCAAACAGACAAACGAAAAGGCAAAAGTAATAAAAAATGCAAACGACATCACAAACACAAAAGGGTTGACAATAGGGCTACCGCCCTATATATAACAAGATGATATATACTGAGAATGAAATTCGATTTGATTTTTGTTTCTTGTGTTTTGCCTAAATAAGGTTTTACTGAAATTTTAGGACATTTGCCAAATATGGAATATGCGTCAGATATTCATCTTACGATATCTCAGAAACCAAGCAGGTGACCTATTACTTTTAAAGCTCAAATATGCTTATAATAAAGCGTTCTAGCTATGTACCAAATCTTAAAAACAGTTGTTCGTAAGAAAATATGAAGAAACTGTTCACACCAACGTTCTGAACAAATTTCTTTTTGGACAACAGATATGTTCTTCTGTAAATGGCAAAACTTTTTAATATACGTGACAAACGTCCAAATACTACAGCTCATTTGTTTAGTAAGACCGTTTACCAAGTAACTAATATTAAATTAAATAGTTGTTTTCTGAAAAGAAAACAAAAGAGAAATAAAAAGGAGTAGTTCCGACTGTGTAAACAAACACGTATGAAATACCACATTTATTTCACTTTTGCATTGCTAAGCAAAGTCATTATCAATAAAGTTTAGTCAACAAAATAGGTTAGTATTTTAAACACATTATAGAAAAGGCATTTGCTGTAGTTTTCCATGTGCAGCTTTTTGGGGCGACTTCTCTTCTAAAACTATTGGATGGATTTTCCTACAAATTTACAGGAATGTTGCTTTTGATGCCTAGTTGTAATTTTTGTCTTTTTTGTCTTTTTTTTAATTTTATTTTTTTTTTAATTTTTTTTTTATTGTCTTTATTTAAATAAAGGCCTATTATTAGATACATAAAATAGGAAAAATATAGCATTTTGTAAAAATTCCAACAAAATTAAAAAATTAAGCATAATGGTACGGTTCCAAAAACTAATATTAAATCTCAATATGCATGGTGACCTATACATTTAATTGAATATATTGTCTAAATATATGTTCAAATAAGTGCCTAGGAAGTTTGAACCAATTCTGTTATTAGGAACATAACAAAAAAGGAAAATATACCATTTTTATATAATTTCATACAAAACTTGGCCTTTTAGCATAGGTGTAGGGTTTCAAATTATTTTTCTAAACAAGCATGGGGACCTTTTCATTTTTATTACACATTTTGTTTTTATATATGTTAAACTAGGTGCTTAGAAAGTTTAAAAAAATTCTATTATTGGGAACATACAAAAAAAAAGGAAATTGTATCATTATGGGTTAATTTGTGCATAAATTGTGGTAATGGTTTCAACAGATTTTGTAAAAAAATATAGGTTTTACATAAAGATGAGCTTTAAATGTTATTGTAATTAAATGTTCTTTATTTTAATACAATTTTAGCAGAATTATGACCAATAAATAAATGATTAGACTTCAAAAATGTCTTATTTAGCTATTTCATGGACTTGTGCAACTTTTTGGACAGATTGACATGACGGTGGTATTAAAAATTATTTTTTAAAATTTTAACAATCATGGTGACCTACCATTATTTTTGCCTTTTCTGTCTATATCTATAACAGACTTACTGTACAAAAAGTTTAAAGAAAATCTGTTATGCAGAAAAAACTAAAGAAAATGTCTTTAAATAAATATATCACCGAAACATAAATTGCTGTGGTATACAAAACTATTATCATCGATTTAATTTCCATATCAAATTCGATTCTTAATCTACAAAGAAGATATACAAATCGAACAGGAGAAGTAGCAATCAAGGACGACAGTCAAACATTTTATATAGAATGCTATAGCATTTTCAAGCAAAAAGACATTCATTCATCTATAAACGAACTAAACAAGCACCTAATTTAGTACCTGAATATTGACTGTGGTCCTTGAATGCTACATTTCACGAGAACACGCTGTAATTCGGTTAAAAAACGAATTTAAAGAACGAGTTTTTCAGTTGATTATTCTATTTATAAATACATATCAGTGTTTTTAAGGAGTGATTTTTAAGGATATTTAATTGAAAATACTCCCTACCTCGCATCTCCTCCCCCCCACCCCACATCCCCCACCCAACGCAAGGTCCCGTTGTGTATGAATATATTTGGCAGATTTTGAAATGAGCGTTAAAACCTGCTGTTTGAAAACAATAGTAATCTACAGTACCGTTAAATACAAAAATGATAAAAAAAACTAGTTCCGGCAAAGTGATATCGTCACACCATATAAAAAAATGATATATCTCTTTTGTCTGATACTAAAGATATGTCTCTGAGAAATACTTATAAATCACAGATAGGTATATAATAAAACTTATTAGACATCGGACAATCACAGTTTGTATATACGCACTGCTGTTTGTCGTCTGCTTCGTATTACTACCAGACGCCATACCAAAACATCTCTTACCAGGATTTTTGGTATCACCAAATTTACTAGCAGGGGCGTTGGCGATGTTAATGTCGACTGGAGCCGGTGTAGTTGTCCTGAAATTAAAATTATATTGATGTAAACATGATATATTATAGGGTCCTATAGAAACCACAGCGTCCAAACGCAATGGCATCGTATGTCCGCACTGTTCTGCAAACAAGGAGCCTTTATTTAAATAATTATTTGATTATGTTGTTGTTTTTTCAACTAGATGAAAATAGTTTCTGAATTTAACAGTCATTAATTTTCTGATTGAACGTGGCGGTAAGCATTCTAAATTAGTACTAACATTGTGGTTTTCTAGGCCCTCTTATTTTCACCTATGCAAGATCACTTTTGTGGTTTATTTGTTATTTGTATCGCCTATTTATGCTGCCTTATGTGTTTGAGGATAGAGACCGGCGGGTATGTCGTGTTTATATTATCCCCTTCAATTGGGATGGCATTATAATAAGAGTGTGGGGATGACAACAGGGTAAAAGTGTGGTTTAGTGCAAAAAAGCCATTCTTACTTCTGACACAAGTACCGGCTGTTGGCAGCCATTTTGTGTTCGAGATATAGCATACGTTGCTTTTATTTATCCTTGTAGTTGTTGGATTTGAATCTAATACTTACTTTTTCTTCTTTCTCCTTTTCCTTTTCCTTTTTCTTTTCCTTTTCTTTTTAACGACGGTTGAATTTCCACTGGTTCCAACACTCGTGTCTTTGACTGTAAGGGCTGTAAGACCGTTTACTAAATAAATGATATTAATTAAATGGTTATTTTCTAAAAAGAAAAAGAGAGAAATAAAACAAGAGTGGACGTTGACAGTAGTTCCAAGTGTGAAAAAGAAAACACTATATTTCACAGGTATGAAATACCGCATCTATTTCACTATTGTATTGCTAAGCATAAAAAGAAAATGTCATTAAAGTTTAGTCAACAAAATATGTTATGTATTTTAAACGCATTATAGAACGGGCTTAAATAAATTGCATCACTGAAACATAAATTGGTGTGGTAGACAAAACTATACTGAAATGAAAAAGAAACGCATAATCAAAAAAAATGCATATACTTTACTGTTATATACACCTAATTCCACGTAATATTCCAGATATATATTGTTGCACTCTGCAACTGTGTACTATTTGTTTAAGTTTGTGTTTACATTCAAGTCAGTGCATTATGTTATTGTTAAATATGAGAGCCAATCAGTGTATTGAGTATCTGGAAATGTATGGTCTAATTTATAGGGGACAGTCAGGCTTTAGAAAATCTCATTCCTGCCATACAGCATTAACAAAGTTAACAGATATGTTACTGCAAGAATTGAATAATGGACATGTCACTGAACTTGTTTTTATTGATTTCAAAAAGGCATTTGATCTAGTTAACCATGAACTTTTGTTGGCAAAACTTAAAAGTTATCATTTTGATAAATGCACTTTAAAATGGATCAACTCGTACCTTACAAATCGATACCAGAATATACAAATTTCGACAGAGCTTTCAAAGCCTAATCTTATAAAAACAGGGGTACCACAAGGGTCAATACTTGGACCACTTCTATTTATTATGTTTGTCAATGATCTACCACTTTATGTAGAAAATGCAAACACAGACATATTTGCTGATGATGTAACATTGTCTACGTCTGATCCTAATCTTGAAATTATACAAGAAAATAGCCAGCTTAGTCTCAAACAAACAGAGCAATGGGCTAAGCAAAATAAAATGTTAATAAATGAAATGAAAACAAAATATATGATTATAGGTACATTTCAAAAGTTGTCTAAACTTAACAATGAAGTAAAACAATTATATGTTAACAGTACAGCAATAGAAAATGTACAGAGTCAAAAATTATTAGGGGTATATATTGATAAAAACCTGTCATGGGACGTCCATGTTGATAATCTGTGTACTTCTTTAACAAACAAAACTAATCTTTTGTGCAAAATCAAGAAATTTCTCACACATGAAACAAGAAGTATGTATTACTATGCATATATATAACCAATTTTGGATTATGGTGACACTATTTGGGGAAATTGCTCTAGCAACAATATTAATAGAATCCAAAAAATCCAAAAGAGAGCTGCTCGGATCATCCTTAATAAGCCATATGATGCATCTTCAAAACCCTTATTTAAAGAGCTTAAATGGTTAAATGTCCATGATCGAATACAATTTCATAAAGCAGTGCAGGTTTACAAATGCGTCAATAATCTTGCTCCAGACTATCTTACATCTTTGTTTCAAAAGGTTCATTCCTCTTATAAATTAAGGACTTGTTCAAATGGTGATCTAATCGTCCCGAAACATAGGCTAAGTATATACAAACAAAGTATTCGTTATTCTGGTGCTGTCATATGGAACTCGATCGCACCTCCAATACGACAAGCCAAACATATCAAAGAATTTAAAAAGAAATATTATTCCTATCTTTTAGGTAATACTAGTTAATTTTAATTTGCTTGCATTTGGTTAAGTACTTTAAAATAACTTTAAAAGATTTATATATAGGGACTTTTGTTGAGGGGGTTTGCAAGCATCTGGCCAAAGCAGAAGGCCCAACTGACCTCAAAGGGTTCGCCTTCCCAGTTGGCGAGGTCCCATTGGGGAATCTTACCCCGAGTGTTTTTCTCTGCATTTTACAGTATATTTTAACGGATTATTATATGTGTATATCCTTAATACTGTAATCACACCAGGCTCACAATTAGAGTAGGCGATTATCTCTAAACAATGTATAGTGTATTCAGCTATATTATGTGTAATACTAATATGTGAGCTGTATCTGTATTGACCATACAGACTACCTTCCCCGTGTTCAAATCACGGAGGCAGTATAATACTTCAGATAAGTTTATGTTAAAATCTCTTACAAAGTGTTTTAACTAGAACAACAGTGTCTACTTTACCAGGAAAACAATATCCTGTATGCAAAAGATCTTTCGGAATAAAAATTCCTTCGTCAGCTGCCATAAAGAGGCACCGTTGTGTTACTTAAATATTTGGCGTTTTAGCCCGTATACACGTATATCCACCCTTGTGAATTTTACATGTGTATTCTCTACCAGTTTATGTTAAACTGTGTGGTATCGTGTGTCACCGTGGACAATGTATTAGTATATATATTCACTTCCAATCTTTACATATATATGTTAGATCGTTTTCACACTCATTTAGTATCAGAATACTAGAAGTTGGACTCTGCCGATCGAGTAGTGTATGCTGTTACAATCACCTACTGAACATTCTCTGTTTTCAGTGTATTGTAAGTTTGTTGCAATTTGTTGTATTGTAACAGTTAATGCGTGTTGTAATCGCTTTGAGTGTGTATGCTATTTTATTACAATTCTCCAGTTCTTGACCTGGCGAGATTTTCGTGCAATCGTATAATCTCTTTGTGTAATAAATACACTTAGCTGCACTCAATTGGGTAACACTACTAGTCGATTCTAATAGTTAACCAATCTTCAATATTCTCTACTTAAAAGAGCTGGTCTTCAAACCATCATATTCACCTCAAGTGAATTATGTGTTTATGTATATACACTGTATATTGCGTGTTTGTTTACGCTTAAATATACTTTCTATTCGCAAGCAAATACGAGTTTGTATACCGTTTCTATTGCTTGTATATCTGATTTCAATTTCACCAAGGGTTTAATTGATTTTCAGAATGCTATAGTCAAGTGAGAACTCAACTGTGTGTGTATATACACTGTATATTGCGTGTTTTTTTTAACCGCTAAATATACTTTTTGTTCGCAAGCAAATACGAGTTTGTTTACCGTTACTATTGCTTGTATATCTGCTTTCAATTTCACCAAGGGTTTAATTGAATTTCAGAGATTTTTTTTAGTCGAGTGAGAGCTCAACTGATTTGGAAGTATCTATCTACAGTCTTATATACCGTATTGAACATTTATAATACAATGGTCCCTCTGTGTTGTCTATCCACGACTAATTACCACATGTAGAGGGTGTGAATTAGTCTAACTCGTGGTAACGATTTTTTGATAACCGTAGAGACATAATGTGGGGCCATATGCTCCCTGATTGAACTCGCTTTTGGCGCTAAATTATCAATAGTATCTATTTCATGTCTCGTAATGAACCACATCATGAATGAATATGCACGTTTTTCGTATTTTTCCCACCTAGGTTATTTTTGAATTATTATACGTCTCTTGTGCGAGTCCATTGAACTGTGTGGGCATTGTGTCCGCTTGTTTAAAATCTGTATGAGTAATTAATATGGAAGATGGCTGTTATTAATATATCCCTGTTTTCTTTCCCACTGTTTTATATATTAACATTTTTTACTTAGTATGTGTATTGTTTTCTACCCAGACTTGTTCTTGGTAGCTAATCTCCATATTAAGTGGTATAATCAATTAATCTTCGTCAAGTATTGGTGTATATTGTCCACCTAATTATATTGGGTTAAAGGGAGGTAATCGCTTGGTTGTTATCTTTATCATGTTTTTGATTTGTAATGCTCTTTCTTATATTACAGTCTCATTCATTTTTATTTTGCTCAATATCTGATATTTTTCATTGATTCAAGGTATATTATATTGAAATGCACTGGTTGGTGTTTGTTCTGTGTATTCCCGTTTACGTGTGTGTTTTGAGTGTTTTTATGCACGCATGTTTATGTCCATTGTAAGGTACTGGATATTAGTAATGGATGTGACAATTTTTAAGGGTGTTCTCTCGAGGTAATTGGTGGTCCTGAAAAGGACCTATGATACACACTCCGGCGAACCGGTGGATCATTCATTTGTGGTGTGCACTGCCGCCGTCATCATTGCAAAGGCCGCCATGATGGCCTTTGTCACAGTATCCGACATAGTCTCAGCTTCCGTAGAGGGTGGGTTCTCTGCCCTGTCGTTGGCCCTCGTCTCTACTGTGTTAAGGTGCTCTGTTATGGCCACCTTCCATTTGTCCATGGTCTCTGCGTTTATGCTATCAAGCAACGGTTGCAGGCTTTCCCAGTCTGGGAGAAAACAGGCCCTGGGTGGGTATCGAACCGTGATGTTTTTCCTCTCGAAGTCCCTTTCAAACAGGCTCCGCCAATCTCTGGCCACTCGTGCCTCATCTTTTGCCGTCGCCACTGTTTTGCCTCGTGGTGTACCGTCATGCTGCAGTAAGTGTACCGGCCTAAGTCGTGGGTTTCCTGTATCCGCTTCTTGACTCGTCGACTCTTCCCGATGATAGGGAGTTCTTGCTCTGAACTGTGACATAGGCCTGCGGCCAGCTCGCCGACGTCCGTAGAATCGTCCGTTGTAATTCATGGTTGCAGTGTATGTAGGTATGGTATACTGAATCAGTAATTATCTGCATTTAACATCTTTGTTTTATATGTTTGTTTCTCCCATGGAAATAAGTCTTCAAGAACAATGATGTTTGATTGGTTAATCATTTTAGTTAGGCGTTACCTTGCGATTTCAATTGTGCAACTCAGAGTAGCGACGGTTGATTGGTTAATCATTTTTAATTTGTTGTCACTTGGCATTTTGTTTGTATCTCATTTGCATTAGGTGTTAGTGATTGGTTGTTCGAGCGTGACATGCAATTTCGTATTTGCTCCTTATTCAAGCGTGTTATGTGTCATAAGTGTTGAATTGCACTCTCATTATATATTTTTTGAATGTGTTTATTGCTCCAAATAGTGTAGTACTATTTGTTCTATTTATAATTAATAGTATTTTTGAGCAAGCCAGCATTCACTATGTTATATGTTGAATTGGTATATACACTTTCAAGTTAACCGATTATTTGGTTAAGAAATCTCTAGTTATATGTGTGTACAGTTTCAGTAGTTGCCTTTTATCTACGTTGTGGTTCAGTGTACTATAATCTATGTTTTATTTTTTTAAATATTTATACGTTTTTAGCATCTTGATGTATTAATCCATTATCTACTTGTTTCTTAGATAATGGTAGTTCATCTTTGTGCTGTGCACGTGTGTATGTGAGCGGGTACTGTATTGGTTATTCTGTATACTCTTCTATTCTGGGTTAATGTTTTATAATATGTATGTTTGACCCGTATCGTGTCATTATCACTGTTGTATTGTATGCTAAAGGTTAACCAATCCCTGAGTCTGCATCTTTTTTCAGAAGGTTAATTAACATGTTTAGCTCATCCAAGTCATTCAAAAGCGGCAATTTAGCTCTAACCAATGTGTCCCTTAGATTTTCTCCCCGTTTGTAGGCAATCATAGGTTTTTTCGGAAATATCTTTTTCAGTGTATCACTTTGTTCAATGATTTTCCAGTACGATTGTAATTGTCCTGCTAGTCCCGTGATGTGTGGGTTATATTCCGTTATGAAAACTAACGGGAATTCTGTATTTTTTATGTTTGTTCCATACAGATACTGTTGTCTGTGTTTATGGTCAACCTGTTGAAATGCGCTAGAGAACTCTGTTATACTGTATCCCCTCAAGAGAAGTTTTTCTTTGAATAAGTTCGCCCTTTCTAGAAAGTCCCCATAATTTGTGGATGTTCGTACAAATCGTATAAGTTCCCCTTTAATTAAACCTTCAAATACTGATTTTGGATGGGAGGACGTTCTGTGAATATATTGAAAAGCTTCGCTTGGTTTCACATAGGGTTTAAAATCTAGGACACCATCCGTTTTGAACCGTTCTCCTTTGTGTATTATCGTATCCAGAAAGATCCCTTTTGTATTAGAGATTTCATATTTAAATTTTAGGGTTTTGTGAATTTCGTTTGCTTTATCTAAGAATGCGGTTGCTTCAATTTCCGAGCCCAAAAATAAAGCGAATACATCATCTCTAAACCGTAACCACGTTAATATTTTTCCATTCGCCAGTTTAAGCATTTCTTTTTCCAAGTAATAAATGACAATGTCACAAATGTTTGGAGATGCTTTATGTCCCATTGCCACTCCCCGGCATTGGTAAAAATCAATATCATTGAATTTAAAAGAGTTTCTAGCAATAGCTAATTCTAATAATTTACAAAATGATTCTACCGACGGTCGTTTTATTCCGTTGATCACTTTATATCTAGTGTCAGTTTGAATTTTTTGTTTAATAGCATCTATGGCCTCGCTGTGTATAATATTGGTGTACATGCTTTCATAATCCAATGTTATAATCAGTGATTTTTCTGGTACCTTGATTTTTTCCACTTTACGAATGAAATCTGACGTATCTTTTAAGTACGTATCTTGTTCTAATACAAATTGTTGCAGAAAGAAATCTATGTATTCCGATATTCGCTCAACTGGGCAGTTATTTGCCGATATAATTGGTCTGGCTTTCGTGGGTGGGTCGGAGTGTATTTTGTTAAGTAAGTATATCTCTGCCGTTTTTACCTTTATGTTTTTTTGACTCAGGTATTCGTAATTTTTCTCAGAGATTTCGTTTCGTTTTAACATGTGGTCCAAGACTTGTATGACTTCCTTCGTTGTATTCTGCGTGATGTCCTCATCAATTTTCATATAGTGCGCGCTCGAATTCAATTGTCGCATACCCTCTTCAATGTACTTGCGTCTATTAATCACTACCGTGCAATTACCTTTGTCGCTTTTTTTAATAATTATATTTTTGTTCTTTTTAAGGTTGGATAACACCATTTTCATTTTTTGTGTGAAATTACCTCTCATTTTTCTCTTAAATCTTTTGTTTGCGTGAATGTTTTTAATAGCATTTTCTATTTTTTCCTTATAATTTTTATGCCGTTTTTCATGCATATTGCCTATTTCTATTTTTGTGGCGGTAATGTAACTTTCTAAAACTCCATTATTAGAGAGTTTATTAGGTCTGTCCCGTTTGCATGTGAACAAGTCACACTTTGGCGAAATTTTGTTTTCATATATCCATAGGCGTGTTCTCATTCTTTGGGCCATATTGTCTATGTCCGACATGACCGTGTTAATTGTCGGCGGTTCCGGTGTCGGGACAAATTTGAGATTTTTACTCAGTACTAATATTTCTTGATCTTTTAATTCATTGTCAGTTATTTTTTTTATATACTGACTTGCTTTTATTATTTTTTCTCTATGTATGCATTTTTTATTTTGTTTAATACTCTTTTGAGTACTACTGCGTCCGTTTTTTTTAATTTCTTTATTTTTGTTAAGTCTCATTTTCTTGTTTTTCGCTACACCTTTTTTGTTTCTCTGAACGTTTTTTCCGGGGCTGTCCATCAGTGAGTTATCAACATTATTCCTCAATAGTGTGTGTGTGTCATGAGGTGGCGGGCCGGTACCGTTGAATGTATTCAACGTGTTTTCAGTAACACGGATATCGGTATGTGTCCCAGGTAGTCATAGTGGTTCTGTTTCTAGCGGAGTGAGATTTTTTAACATATCCCTAATATTTTTTATTTGTGTGGAGCTCAGTGTGAAATTGCTTGTATGTGTCGAAGTTTCCGACTTCACTTTTTTTAGCTTTTCACAAGTTGTGTTAGCCATATTCTCTCTCTGCGGCCCGTGTGTACCATTCGGCTGTGACATGGGTGTATTAGTTCGATTATCATCTGTCCGGATTTGTGTATTTTTTATTACTGGTGTATGTATTTTCTGTGTATTTCTTAATGCACAGGTTTCATTTGTTGGACGTTCATGTATGGTTTCCATTTCCTCCCTGAATAATGCCGTTAGTGTATTCTGTGTCAGTGCATTGTCTTGTAATGCACCCGTGTTATCATACTCATTACTTGTTTTGATGTAGTTCTGGTAAGAATCAAGTTTATTAGTTTGATTGGGTGTTATCCCGACATACTCCGTGTTTACTTTCATGGTGCAATCTGGTTTCAATCGATTGTGTATATTGATTTCCTTTTCAATCTGTTTACTTTTGTATGTACTTTTAGTGTATTCAGAATCTTCGTTGAGTGTCAACGGATTCGGTAGTGTATTGGGAGTAGACCCATAATTGTCTTTCTTCCGCTGTGTATTGTGGGTAGCTACTTTCTCATGTTTGGCATCTGTTATTAATGACGCATTTCTTGTTGGGGTCCGCATCTGGCGGAGGTACGTTTTGTTCTGTTTGCAGTTTATTACGGAGCTTTTTACGTTCCAAGGGACCCCTGTCGTGACAATATTTACGGCATCCGGCCTTGGTGCCGTATGTGATAGTTTGATTTTCTTAGCGGGAGGGCTACAGTGTGATTTATCGTCTAATTCCCTTTTGCCGTGTATGTTGGTTTTCAATAGACGTTTTTTCGCTAGATCTCTCTTTTCTCCCCATATAGCATATTCTGTTTCTTTAAGATTTTCGTTTGCTTTGTTTCTTTGATTATTCCCTAATTTAGAGAGCGTCGATGCTATTTTTTGGTTTATTGTACATACTTCTTCTTTCAATTCTTGTTTTGTTTCTGACCAGTATTCATTCAACAACTTTACTACTTTCAAAGAACACTCTTTTGCAATCGTTTGCAATTGATTATGAAATTTTATGTTAGAAGACAACGGACCCATTATATCGTGTTTGAGTGTGTTGTATATTGGTGTGATTATTCCATTTGGAACAGTGTCATTTCTTAAGTGTGTCTCTAAGAGTTTCTCATGATGAGCCGCCTTTGCTTGTTTTATACTCATATTTTTGTATTTTACTAACAAGTGGTTCATATTGTTATTGTCGTATAGAACTGCAGTATTCAAACTTTTTGCAATGTTCTTATGGTTATCAACTATAGCCAATTGGGTTGCTTCTACCTCCCGCAAAATGCCACCGTCATCGGAGGGCGTAATGCCTCCCTCAGGTGATACTGTCAAGATTAAGGAGTTCTTGCCTGGGGCAGAATCTGGGTGCCGGAACAATAATGTTGAGGGGGTTTGCAAGCATCTGGCCAAAGCAGAAGGCCCAACTGACCTCAAAGGGTTCGCCTTTTATTGCTAAGCATAAAAAGAAAATGTCATTAAAGTTTAGTCAACAAAATATGTTATGTATTTTAAACGCATTATAGAACGGGCTTAAATAAATTGCATCACTGAAACATAAATTGGTGTGGTAGACAAAACTATACTGAAATGAAAAAGAAACGCATAATCAAAAAAAATGCATATACTTTACTGTTATATACACCTAATTCCACGTAATATTCCAGATATATATTGTTGCACTCTGCAACTGTGTACTATTTGTTTAAGTTTGTGTTTACATTCAAGTCAGTGCATTATGTTATTGTTAAATATGAGAGCCAATCAGTGTATTGAGTATCTGGAAATGTATGGTCTAATTTATAGGGGACAGTCAGGCTTTAGAAAATCTCATTCCTGCCATACAGCATTAACAAAGTTAACAGATATGTTACTGCAAGAATTGAATAATGGACATGTCACTGAACTTGTTTTTATTGATTTCAAAAAGGCATTTGATCTAGTTAACCATGAACTTTTGTTGGCAAAACTTAAAAGTTATCATTTTGATAAATGCACTTTAAAATGGTTCAACTCGTACCTTACAAATCGATACCAGAATATACAAATTTCGACAGAGCTTTCAAAGCCTAATCTTATAAAAACAGGGGTACCACAAGGGTCAATACTTGGACCACTTCTATTTATTATGTTTGTCAATGATCTACCACTTTATGTAGAAAATGCAAACACAGACATATTTGCTGATGATGTAACATTGTCTACGTCTGGTCCTAATCTTGAAATTATACAAGAAAATAGCCAGCTTAGTCTCAAACAAACAGAGCAATGGGCTAAGCGAAATAAAATGTTAATAAATGAAATGAAAACAAAATATATGATTATAGGTACATTTCAAAAGTTGTCTAAACTTAACAATGAAGTAAAACAATTATATGTTAACAGTACAGCAATAGAAAATGTACAGAGTCAAAAATTATTAGGGGTATATATTGATAAAAACCTGTCATGGGACGTCCATGTTGATAATCTGTGTACTTCTTTAACAAACAAAACTAATCTTTTGTGCAAAATCAAGAAATTTCTCACACATGAAACAAGAAGTATGTATTACTATGCATATATACAACCAATTTTGGATTATGGTGACACTATTTGGGGAAATTGCTCTAGCAACAATATTAATAGAATCCAAAAAATCCAAAAGAGAGCTGCTCGGATCATCCTTAATAAGCCATATGATGCATCTTCAAAACCCTTATTTAAAGAGCTTAAATGGTTAAATGTCCATGATCGAATACAATTTCATAAAGCAGTGCAGGTTTACAAATGCGTCAATAATCTTGCTCCAGACTATCTTACATCTTTGTTTCAAAAGGTTCATTCCTCTTATAAATTAAGGACTTGTTCAAATGGTGATCTAATCGTCCCGAAACATAGGCTAAGTATATACAAACAAAGTATTCGTTATTCTGGTGCTGTCATATGGAACTCGATCGCACCTCCAATGCGACAAGCCAAACATATCAAAGAATTTAAAAAGAAATATTATTCCTATCTTTTAGGTAATACTAGTTAATTTTAATTTGCTTGCATTTGGTTAAGTACTTTAAAATAACTTTAAAAGATTTATATATAGGGACTTTTGATTTTACAACAGTAAACTCTTCAGAATTGTATAATATTGTATGTATATAACCATGTGTGTGTGTTACATGTTTCTTCATTTGATGGCCTCAAGGGAGAACAATTTGTAAATTGATTGAGTTACCATCATTAAATAAAGCATTTATTATTATTATTATTATTATTATTATTAGTAACACTGCCGATTTTGTGATTATATTGCAGTATACTTCATTCGTTTGTCTGTTTACGTGTTTGTTTTTGTGTTTTGTGGTTGACTGTCATCCTTGAATGCTGCTTTCCCTGTCCGATATTTTTATCCTTCTTTAACAGACACCTGTATGATTCATGTTCTTAGTGTTTAATCTTTACATAACTGCTAAATTACCTTGTCATCTATTGTTAAAATGTTTATTCCATGAAATGTTTTGTGCAGACAGCATGATTCTTTTACTGCTGTCGGCCATTGTTGTGTACATGTTCTATTTTTAGTAACATAAGCTGCCAAGAATTCTGCAGGTCGATCGAGGTCATTTGTACAGTAAATGTCAGACTACGATTCTTAACTTTGAAGACTTGTATTTTATTAATTACTGATCAGAACTTTATTAGATAAGGTGGGTCATAAAGGTTAATCTTTGTTCTTTAAATCTAGTGAGAAAATGATTTAGCTGTCATTCTTAAAATGTATCTAATTGTCAGTTGTAATTGACTACGGCTGTGTTTCTTTCATGTAAGTTCTTACGTCAACCGTTAATTTTAGCAGAGATTTGCCTCTCCGCCAGTATTTCGAGGGGGGTCCACCTTAGAATGGGCTGCGGTACTCATTTTGGCGGACGTGTGGGAAGTAGGGGAAGGTCTGGCGGGTATGTAAACCACCCCTTCGATTTTAGAGAGGACTCCGTTTTTAGTTTCATTGGGATAGAACACATATTAGTTTTTACTTCAAAATTACTTTACCTTAGAATTTACTTATAACAATTGTTTGAGTAGGAACATTTAAATGTATTTTATTATACATTTAAAACTAGAAGGGGTTTTCAATTCATTTTAAACAGAATTTAAGATTATACTTTTGAAAGCTAATGTTATAGTCACTGACAGATTTTATTTGAGTCCTGGGAATATTATTAATGTTTATTTATTCATCTACTAGTCCAGTTATATTTATATTTAATAATTGATGAACTGAACTGTGATTATTTAGAGAATTGTTTCATTAAACATATTAACTGAACTTTTCAGTATTGTGTTTAATGTTAAAGATTGCAAATTGTTTAGGCCTTAGTTTGCTCAACTGCGCATTCTGTCGATAATGAAACTTTAAAGGGGTAACCATTGGTGTGTTCGATGCTGTTTAACCTTCCTTCCGAAAGGACAGGCCTAATGTCGCCCTGTACCATTCGATTAGCAGTAGCATATTAAACATACAATATATATCGGAAAGACCCATTATGCGATTCTTTTTCCTTTCAGTAAAATTTCATCGGTTTAATTTCCATATCAAATTCGTTTCTTAATATACAAAGTAGATATAAAAATCGAACAGGAAAAGTAGCATTCAAGGACGACATCCAACCACAAACACACAAAGAGACACATTTTACATAGAATACTATAGCATTTCCAAGCAAAAAGACATTCATCTATAAACGAACTAAACAAGCACCCAATTTAGTACCTGAGTAAAAGATTATGGTCCATGAATGTTATATTTCACTCGAACACGCTGTTATTCGGTTAAAAACGAGTTAGAAGAATGTGTTTAACCTAGTTACAACGTGTTCGAGTGACATATGTTTGTATCACAACGAGATATTTGATTATTCTATTTATTATATACCTATAGGTGATTTTTAAGGATATTTAATAGAAAATACCACCCCCACCTCGCCCCCTACCCCAATGCAAGGTCCCCTGGTGTATGAATACATTTGGCAGATTTTGAAATGAGCCTTTAAAATTTGCTCGTTGAAAGCAATAGTAATGTACAGTACCATTAAATACAAAAATGGTAAAAAAGTAGTTTCGGCAAAGTGATATCATCACACTAGTGACGATATAGAAAAATGATATATCACTTTTGTCTGATACTTAAGATATGTCACTGAGAAAATCCTTATAAATCACTGATAGGCATATAATATAACTTATAAGACATTGGACAATCACAGTTTGTGTATACGCTCTGCTGGTTGTCGTCTGCTTTGTATTACTGCCAAAAGGCATACCAAAAAATATCTTACCAGGGTTTTTGGTATCACCAAATGTATTAGGAGTGGCGTTGGTGACGTTAATGTCAGCTGGAGTCGTTGTAGATGTCCTGCAATTAAAATTATATTGATGTAAACATCGCAATGGCATCGTAGGTCCGCACTGTACTACAAACAAGAAGCAATATCTAATTAATTATTTAATTATGTTGTTGTTGTTTTTTCAACTAGATAAAATTAGTTCCTGAATTTAACATAGTCATTAATTTCGGAACGTGGCGGTAAGCATTCTAAGTATAATACTTACATTGTGATTTTCTAGGCCTTCTTATTTTCACCTATGCAAGATCACCTTTGTCCACCGCCATATGCCTGCCATCTTCGGGATGGTTAAAATTCTGTACAAATTAGTTTATGAATATTGAGTTCTGCTCAACCCGGGGCTAGGGGGCGTGAGTAGCAAGCATATTTCACTACCGTTCTCAATCAAACCGAGACTGCAATATTTCGTATGTATCGTGTTTGGCCGTTTCCAAAGGTATTTTTCTTGTATCGCCTGTTTAGGCTGCCTTATATTTTTGATGATAGAGACCGGCGGTTATGTCGTGTTCATACTATCCCCTTCAATTGAGATGGCATTATAGTAAGAGTGTTGGGATGACAACAGGGTAAACGTGAGGTTTAGAGCAACATAGAAGCTTGTTTAAGACGGTACGTCTTAGTTGTGTTAGAAGCAAGAATGGCCTTTGGGGTTTAAACCAGCTTCTATGTTGCACTAAACGTCACTTTTACCCTGTTGTCAGCCATTTTATGTTCGTGATACGTTGCTTTTATTTATCCTTCTGGTTGTTGTTGTTGTAAAGGATTCGACTCTAATACCTACTTTTTTTTCTTTTTCCTTCTCCTTCTCCTTTTTCTTTTCTTTTTAACGACGGTTGAATTTCCTCTAGTTCCAATGCTCGTGTCCTTGCCTGTAAGGGCTGTATTAAAGACATTAACATGTTTGGCAGAATTGTCAGCTGCATTTGTCCCGAGGCCACCATTGGATGCTCTAAAATTGGCAGGAGCTGCAGCCATAATTCCGTTCCCTCCGTTTGTTATGGCGACAATCATACGTTTGTCGTTCATGGCTAATGCTTCGTCCCTGGATTTCATGGCGTTCATTAATGCTGAGAGTTTTTCCGTCATTGACATGTTTGAATCGGAAGGGACAGTGCCATCTAAAATCATAAAATAATTAGCGTACTTATTTAAGCAGATAAGTGTAGAGATTAGACAATGCAACCAATTATTAAATCAATGGCAACGTCTTTTGAACAAAGTTGGATATTAATGTTACATGCACTTCAGAATGGGCTTAAATAAATGATATCAATGTAAATTGCTGTTCTTTTTGTGGGGGGGTTTTGGGGGGTTTTCTTGGGAGGGGGAGGGGAGGGGGAGGCCACCATTGGATGCTCTAAAATTGGCAGGAGCTGCAGCCATAATTTCGTTCCCTCCGTTCGTTATGGCGACATTCATACGTTTGTCGTTCATGGCTAATGCTTCGTCCCTGGATTTCATGGCGTTCATTAATGCTGAGAGTTTTTCCGTCATTGACATGGTTGAATCGGAAGGGACAGTGCCATCTAAAATCATAAAATAATTAGCGTACTTATTTAAGCAGATAAGTGTAGAGATTAGACAATGCAACCAATTATTAAATCAATGGCTTTAGTGGATATTAATGTTACATGCACTTCAGAATGAGCTTAAATAAATGATATGTAAATTGCTATCCTTTTTGTTGGTGTTTTTTGTTGTTGTTTTCTGGTGGGGGGAGGGGTGGGGGGGGGGTTGGGGGGAGGGGGTTCTGTTTTGTTTGTGTGTTTTTTTCAAATCGTTTCTAAATCTGCAACACGTTATATACTTATCGCCATTAAAAGTGTTCGTTTTAGTGGTATGTACATGGTAGAACGTATCCACATTCCCTATAAATCTGGTGACCGATCAAATTCATGTATTGAAAGAAGTAAAATCGGAATTATGCAATCGATCGTGGAGACATATTAATTAAAAATAAACACAAAATAAAAAAACTTGCACTTTTAGTGGCGTTAAGTATACATAGACTTTTAAAGAATTTCCCATCAAATATGAATTTATCTTTAAACGAACTAAACAAGCACCCCAACTTATACCTCAATATGGATATTCCGTTCTTGTTCTTGGTCACTAATGTGTATCCATCAGAGTTCAGGTAGAATAAAGATAACAGTTTGGATACCATGGCAGCATTGCTCGATCTTCATTTCTCGATTTCTAATGGTTACATGCATACTTAAATCTACATCACGCGGGGTTATGTCTCCCAGCTCATTCGTTTTCCTAGAGTTTGCAACGATATCAAGGGCGTAAATGATCGAAATGAAACCTCGTCCGTCGAATGGGGACTTAAACCTGGTCCCGTGTATCGGTCTATCCCCCGAGCACGTTAAAGAACCATAGGAATCTATTCGATAATAAGAGTAGGGCACGGTTCCCGGATTCCTATGTATCCTTCCCCTCTCTCTGGGGTGGCTCTAATTAACCTATACTGTGTTGATGAGCCGTTAAACAACATTCAACAACAGAAACGTATTTGTTACACGAACTACGTAGATCAATGTCACAGTTATATCTCCGCAACGAGGGCCTCTTGAAAAAGTATAAACTATCATAAACATATTTCTGCTACTAGGAATATCATAGCCTTCATTTTATGGGGACGTGAACTATATACTTTTACCCTTTAGTATTGCAGCGAACTTCATTCTTAGTGATAGACGCCTATACTGTCGGACAGTACGCGTCCGTTGTTTTTTCTAACGACTGCTGTGTTTATGACTGTTGTGTTTGTTTAGTAATATTCTGGGTACATTTTGATGTGTGATTCTATACTTAACGCCATTTAACGTGCAAGTATTTTTATTTCGTGTTTATTTTATTTTGTTGTTTTTTTAATAAAAATGTCTCCAAAATCGATTGTAGTGTTATGAACATATGTACATGTTAGAATTATCCACATTCACTATAAATATGGTGACCAATCAAATTCATGTATTGAAAGAAGTAAAATCGGATTTATGCGAAATCCATGCTTCCTGCCAAACTTGCGTTTTTAATCGCGTTAAGTATAGTTATGAATTCCACGTCACCATTTAGGTGCATCGTTTGCTAATTTCGTCTTGATATAATGTACTTTATTTACATTGTCTTGTCAATTTAGCCGTTGACGACAGGATAAGAGGAGGTTTTGTACACATTAAATGATTTAATCTAACCGGAAGAACATTTTGCCTACTGATCTTTACTTGTCTCCTTTCATACTCTTTTCACCACTTCTTGTTTTGTAAATTATCCTGTTCATTGAATATATAATTTCACCACTCTTTGTGTTCTAAAGTATCCTTTCAATTGAACATACACTTTAATCTAAGTTTGGGATACGGTGCAGACCTTCGGTGGCATTGCATTTTGGGAGATTGGTTTTTGGTTTTTACAGGACCGTTTCTCTCATTTATCAATTATTAAATTATTTTTTGATTTAGAGTTCAAAACATTTCATTTCTCTTTAGGCAAATGTCTATATATTTGGAATATACTGTTTATGTCAAGTTGTTTTTCTAATAACAGAAAATGTAGTGAGCTACAATGTTATGCAATACAAAACATGATTTACAAGTACGAAAGCATACACACATTATTAATGTAGAACACCAAGAAGACATCCCCTAATTCATATTAGAAGTCATCACAGAAGACAAACAAGATCACAGAAGGCATACATGACGGTTTACCAGAAAGTTTCGCTAAATAAAACATCCCTAAGAGACATACCAGAAAGAGATATCGGGTCCTATAGAAACCACTGCGTCCGCACTGTACTATAAACAAGGAGCAATATTTAATTGATTATACAATGAAAAAGACAAAATACAACAGAGAGGTTGGTGAAGACAGGGTTACCGACTTGGAACGGTCAGTAGGCAATAAGTCCTACAGGTTAGCTTGAATCGATTGTATATGTACGCAATCCTCGCTAATCGTCTTCAGAGCCCAAATAGACAAGACAGTGTATACAAAACTACATCCCATCAAAATAACACAATAAAGTCCACATCCAGAGAAAATAACAAAATGTTGTTTGTAATATAGATACTGGGGGTATAGAGCCAGTTTTTCCCTCGCGACAAACAATCCAACAGTTATCAAGTTGTCTCCAGTTGTCCTTAACACAAACATTTAAAAACGCCAAATGACGATGCCATGCTTGCTGCAAGACCCCACAAAACTATACAAACTGCTTGATTGCCCTTCGCTTGGGAAAAACGTTACCAGTACCCCCAGTATCTATTCATTTTGTAAATAACTAAAACATTTGCAACTCATTAAGTAAAGTCAGACGGAACCGGACAGTACTCTTCATCATCGCTCTGCATATATTTTTTTTATCATGGAGTATTTTACTTGTATGCTAATGTATCTTGTCCATTATTTAGTATGTACCGTTTATCATCATAAGCTGATAAACTTTTTTTATTTATTGCATAGCTGCTTATGTTATGCTTTTGTGATCTAATGACTTTCATCTCATGGTGAGCTTCTGTTGCCGTAAACAAAATCTTTTTGTAATCATCATGCGTTATATTTTTTTTAACAACACACTTTTTAACACCCTTACATTTCTTTGTACTAACCTCATTATCTAGCATATACGAATATAGTTTACTTCGCAACCCAACAAATTCAACAATGGGTTTTCCACAAGTTTTATCTTTCATCTTGCCAATAACCTTTATATTATCATTAAAATGAAACTTACTTTTTGGATCATAATCACAATTATCAAAAAGTTCTTTATCCTTGTAAAAGTCTGCATACACATCTTTTGTTTTTATTTCATAACACAGGGAATCGGTATCAGTAAATAATAATTTAGCTTTTTTATCATATTTATTTTTAATGTAGTTGTAATGGAAATCATACATCAAATATTTTGACAAGTCTAAAATACACATGCCAACATAACAAAGACGATTTAAAACTAATCGTTCTTTTATTCTGTTTATGGCAAATAAATGTTCATTAAATATTTTACAAGAAATAAATGAAGGTCTTGCTGCAAGAAAACCTCCTCGTCGTGAGTTAATTTAACATTAATTCTTTTTCTCATATTTTCCATAGTTTTACCAAAAACAGAATTGTTTATCAGTTTGAAAAAATCCTTTTCAAAAGCATTTTTACCAGCTGTTCTCTTGGCAGTATTAAAGTCTATGTATATCTTCAACCACTCTGATTCGTCAAACTGTAGTATTCGGTGTATTTTTGTTACCTTCAATCCAAGCTTTTTATACAATTCTAAGTTTCTATAATGCACGACATAATTTTCTTTATTTTTTAGTGTTGTGACAAGTTTATTAACATTGCATGATCCCAAATTTAACTTTTGTTTTAAATTTTTACAATAGTCTTACAACCACTCATCTTTGATATTTAAACTTTCCGGGGCGAGAGGATAATCATTATGCAAGTCATGTAGTTTTTCGGGATACTCGATATCGCACTCAACAATGTAATTTGATTTTACTTTTTCAATCTTGTTAACCCACTTGAAGTTGCCAGTAGGTAACAGTTGGTACATAGCCCACCCATACAAGTTATTAGCATCAAGATATATTATGTACTTGCTTTTTTTTTTTTTTGTCATAGTTTTTCAACTATTTATTGTTAGCCTGTGAATATCTGTTTGCAATATAACTCGTGCCGCCTCTTAATCCTTTTTCCACAAACAAATATTGATCAATATCAGTTATTAAATCAAGTTGTATACCAGTCATCTTAAGACATACATCCCAGGCTAAACCAGGACTACTGAAGTAATGGCAAGAATCTAATTTGTAATACTCGATACACATTTTTTCTAAGGTTTATAAAAACATCTGCAAGCAGCAGTACATCAGTCTTAAGATACAGATCATGATATTCTCCCATATTTTTAATCTTAAATTTTTTCTATATTTTTTTAGCATGATCATAATCTGCATCTGAAATGTGCTCATCATTTAATTGAGAATAAAAGTTATTTTTGCTAGATAATTTAGCTTCCTTAAAACTTCCTTTTTAGCAGGTCTAACTTTTTACCGCTATATTCTTGAGATATGTATTGAAACGACGGAACGTTTTTTACTAGATTATCTAATGATTGGGACATAAACTGGAAACTGTCAATAAACACTAAACTTTTTCCTAACATGAAAGCCATATACTTTTCTATGTTATTCGGTATAACATTTATGTTTTGTTTAAACTTTCCGATGTGTTACATTATGAAGTGAGAATCAAAACCTCTCAAATAATGAAACACAACAGGTATTTTTTTAGTTAGTGTGAAATTAATATTACGTATGTCATGAGCGCTTCCTCTGTACTTTCCGGTTATATGACAATGATCTCTAACTATTCCGATGGAGTTTTTGTATGCCACTGTATGACCTGCGTCCGTCACCTTTTTTGACAGTTGTTACAAAACCATTACCGCAAATATGGCATGATTTACATTTTTGGAATCTAGCTTCTTCTTCCATCGACATCACCAAATCTTTCCTAAAATGTGTATTCAAAGTTTTCTTGCACCACTTTTCTTCTTCTATCATTTTTTCTAAAAACTTGTAAACAGCATATTGGTCCTCTGTACGTTACAACTGGTTTTGAATATCGATCATCATAACAACAAACAACCTTATACCCATAACTGCAATCAGTATGCTTTTGATGTGCTTCTGTATGTGATATTTATGTGATTTTTTAGGATTGTTTGATACTGAAGAAATACTTTCGGTTATTGCTTCAAAATCAGCATATATAACAAACGGAACCATTAGCTGCCTGTCGTAGTTTCTAAACTTAATTTTTTTATCTTTGTTTGGCATTTTTATTGCTTGTTTTCCGTTAAGTGAAATACAATCAGATTCATGCTTTTTTAACACCCTTTCTAACGTAAAGGCATTGTAGACATGTTTTGTTGTGTGCTGTTTGATTATACATCAAAATGTTAAAGTTTTTTATCCACACGTAATGATTTTTTTTCTTTTTCAGTGATCAAAAGCATATCACACGATTCTTTTGCTTTATTTTTTGATATGCGCAAAGGGTATACTTGATTATCTTCATATCCAAATATGTTAAAACAAATGTTGTTTTGTTTTTCTATTTTTGGGATTTGTTTGATAGTAATAGGAAATGTGATTCCTTTGTAATCAATATCACCAATATGATTTTTGTACTTTGTTATTCTTTGTGGTTTATTACTGACAGGGAATTTATAAGCCAAATGGCACCATCTAAAGCATTCGTTATCTTTTTCATTTTTTATATTTATTAAACCTTTTTTGTGGTGTTTCAGTTCTTTTGGTAAATTCAAATAAGAGCTACCTCGCAAAGGCTTTCTTGTCGTGCCCTTAATGGTGTATTCTCTTACTGCTCTGGCTTCTGCCAAGTCATTGAGTACCTTCATTGTGGCTTTCTAGGCTATTGTTTTTTTGTATTATATTTACACGAGCATATTTGTGTTTTACTTATATTGCCTATTGATGCTGCCTTGTTGGTTAGAGCTTAGATCATGGCGGGGATTTCTTTATTTACACTGTCCTGTTTTAATGGGATGACAGTAGGGTAAGTGTGATGTTTGGTGCACCCTAGCACCGGTTTAAACCCCCAGTGGCCTACTTTGCCACTGACCGTTCCAAGGCGGTAGCCCTATTGTCAACCCTTTTGTGTTTGTGATGTCGTTTACTTGTATTATTACTTTTGGCTTCTTGTTTGTCTGTTTCCATGTTTGTTTCTGTGTTTTGTGGTTGACTGTCCTCCTTGAATGTTACTTTCCCTGTCCGATCTTTTTATATTTCTTTTGTACTTTATTCGATTTATGTAATGTAAGTCTAGTTTTTCAATTACCCAACCATTTCCCTGCTGAAACCAAGTTCCGATCCTTCTTATAGTTTCCTCACGTGCTTTATTTAGAGCCTCTACTATTTCATTTTCGGTTAATATTGTTGCCGCTTTAGAATTAAAGTAAGCTGTTTTGTATGTGGTTACCAAACTGTTTCCTTTGTCATCTGGTACTCTTTTTGTTAAAGTAAGTTTTACATTAGCACTTAATTTAAAGCCACCAGTTTTTCTTAGTTCTTTTTAAAGAAATTACACAACACTTGATTGTGTTTTTTGTAGTTGTCTGAGCGGATCATTACAGACAACATTTACTTTAAAAACCTTGCTATACTGTTTTGGGGATGTTTCAATTTCTCGGATACTCATTATATAATATTACATGAGATTATTTTTTTAAGCCCCTATTAATTAATTAATTAATTAATTAGTTAATTAAATAAAAAAAAAAATATTTAATATTTTTATCATCATCGGCGTCCTCATCAGCATCCTCATCGGTAACCTCATAAACATGTTCATCGATGTCCTCATTAGTAACCTCATCCAAGAGAGCATCTATTTTATTATCCAGAAGAATGTCTAAGTATCTCCAAAAGCATTTTTCTTCAAGAACTCTATTATCTACCATCTGACTTATTTTTACATGATATTTGCAGTATCTATCAAAATCAACAGTTTCAAGATTACCTCCAGCTGCCAGTGATTTTATTTTTATCCTGTATTTGCAATAGTTTATAAACTGGTCTTTATCAAAAACTTCTGCATCAATCATTTCCTTTATCTTTTTAATAAACATTTCAAAGTCGTCGTAACTTCCAATATCAGTATTTATTACATGAGGCTTTTCCAACTTGCTGATTAACTCATTTTTAAAAGCCTCAAAATTGTTGACTTCTACATTTGTTTGTGTTTCATTAAAAATTCTAATTTGTTTTTCTGCCAAATCTGTAAGAAGCTTTATAGCATCGTTACACTCAAGCTCAGTTTTTATTTCCCAATCTTTTTTAAAAGCTGCAATATCTTCTTCCAACCGTTTCATGTGACTTTCTTTAAACTCTTTGATATCTTTGTCTAACTGAACCAAAGTTCTTTGTCTAACTGAACGGGTCTGCTCGTAAGCAGCTACTTTTTCATAAACTTTTTTTGTTTCATTAAAGTGTTTTCTTTCTTTTTCTGCATAACTTCCCATATATTATAGATTATATTTTTTTTATTTATCCATACATAGTGATATTAATTCCTTTTTCTGACAAAATGTTGTAGTAAGGAATAAAAGCAGTCTCAGTTACAAAACCACTAGTTGCCTCTGAAATCTGTTTTTTTTGCAAAAAGCACGCAGCTTGTTTATATCTGCCTTTTTTATTTTCCATTGTAATTTTAGTTGTTGTGTAATGGTTATAATTCTTTCAGTCAGATATTGAAAGTTTGTAAAAACTATTTACTCTTTGTCAAGTTTACTCATATCTTCAAAATCAACTGTTTGGACATATGTCATTTGATCTTCCTTAAAGTTTTTGATTTCCTTTTCTACTTGTTTCATTATAATATTACGTAATATAATATTTTTAAGTCTATATTTAAATATATAATTCTATAGTATAATATAATGAATTGCAAATATTGTAAAAGAGGTTTAGATATTATTGATCCTCCGGGGGTGTGCATAGATTGCATCTTATTTTACACAACTAATAAAAAGAAGCTTTGTAAATATTATACTAAAACCAAACTATGCTACAAGTGTGCTTATGCATGTATAAATTGTAACGATACTTGTGTGGTTTATGATAATGAACGTATTTTGCCTTAATTGTGGCACTCACAATGGTTATAATCTCATTACAGGTTACAGTTACAACCGAAAGAAAACTATTTATCACAGAAAGTACCATTTAGATAAATACTTGGTAGCATACGGTTTGTCTTCTAACAATAGACAAAGATTTGAAGATTTGTTTTACATAATTGTAAAGATTTTGGATCAGCTAGAAGGTCGAAAATATTAAAAATAGAAAAAGAAACAAAACCGATTAAAACAAAATCAACCAGAGAAAAGTACGATAGGATATTGAAGCAAGTCAGAAAAGAATTACGACTGAATGCCATAGCCATTTAACTTGAACAGGTGCTCCGTAGGAGCATCTCTACTAGCTTAATTTCCATTAAGCTTGAACCTTTTTATATACATTTCAAGAGGTTCTGTGAAATTATCATTCTTTTGAATTTCTAATATTTTATTAAAGACAATCCTAATTATCTCCTCATCATTTTCTAGTCCTGTTGTTGTTTGGACGTATGATAGAAGTTGTTTGAAACTTCTATTATGTGTTTTTAACAAAGTCTTTTTCCTGCTATTCTTGTTTTACTTGCTAAAACAGCAACTTTTGGAGGAACTGCGCCAACTACAGCCACGAAAACAGGAATTTCCGGAACCAATGCCAATACGGCAGTACAACCAATTATCCCACCGGCAATCTGTAATGTTGTGTTTATAATACCGCACAATTTATAACTGCGTCTGTATGCAGCTACAAGTCGCGTCAAGTGATTAATTAATTCTTCTTTGGTTCTTATGTATAATTACAGTTAGACAATAATTTAATTAAAATATTTAAAAAATAGGTGCTCGTGTTCTTTGGGTGACATTTTGCCTATTTTTAACAATTCATCGATTATGCTAATACCTTTATTTATTAGCTGTGGGCTATTATTTCCTGCTTCGATACTTCCGCATACTAACTCCAGATCATTAGCCAAATCATTAGGACTATTGTAATATTCAACATCAGCACAACCTCCTAAAATCTTTTTGAACTTTGAAGAACCTTTCTGAATTGGTAAATCAGATAATTCTGTTAGTTCTTTAAAAACATTCTGAGACAGCTTTGAATAAGTTTTTCCATTGTTGTAAAGCTTTGTTATCAATTCTATAAAATCATCATCTACTTTTAGGTCTAACACAACTGCTTTTCCTTGTTTGGCAATAAGTTTGTGATGACCAACAAGATTAGGTAAATCAATTTGTAACATTCCATAGTGACCATCTTTGTCGACTTTGTAGGAATTTTTATTTTGTTGCATCCCTTTGCCAGTCTTTTGTAAAGTTTCACTAGCTGTTCGAATTCGCTCAGGCAACTTTTCCATATAAAAAATCAGAGCATTTACCTCATTTACTTTTTTCTTATGTTCTTCTACAAGCAAATCCCTATCTTGTTTGACGCTATCGGGGCTACTGAGTAATTTTGAATATTTAGATTTAGTCGCACTGGTTGTCGCATTATCGAACTTCTCCTTGAGTATTTTTTCACTGAGGTTGTCCGGTCTTGTCCTTATACCTCATATCTTGGGAAGCAATTTATCATGTATCTCTTCAGCCCTTTTAATATATTCATCATAATCAGCACTCCCATCAGTAATACCTGATATTTTAGTTGGGAGCGGCAAGCTATACTTATCAAGTACGTCTTTATCCATACCAGCATCCAAGTCAATATCATACACCGGTTTGGGTTCCTTAGGCCTAGCGGCAGGTTCTCCTTCTTCCCATTCTTTTTCTCCTAGTATTTCTTTCTCAGGTGATAGCGTTGGTTTACGAGTTTCTTCAGACTTATTTTCGGAAGAGAAGCTAACGGTTCTGACTGACTTTTTATTTCGCTAGTTACAGGTTTAAATATTTCTTTGTACAAATCACGACTAGCTTCTTTTTCTAGTCTTTTTTGAGTAACTCTATTCTCGTATTCTTTGACAAGCTCGCTCACTTTTTGTTTTTTATCTGCTAATTCTTTCGATTTTAACAAAGACATGTATAATATAAGTTAGATTAAAATAAATTAAGATAAGTTGATATGAGTTAAACCAAGTTAACATAAATTAAATCAAGTATTATGTAGTTTTTGTTTTCTTTTTAGCCGCAGGTT
Source organism: Cyrtodaria siliqua (assembly GCA_037043455.1). NCBI lineage: Eukaryota > Metazoa > Mollusca > Bivalvia > Adapedonta > Hiatellidae > Cyrtodaria > Cyrtodaria siliqua. The sequence continues at coordinate 258,656 of JAWPHD010002153.1, forward strand.
TAACTACTTTCTTAACTGTAGGTTTAACTGCCTTCTTAATTGCAGGTTTAACTGCTTTCTTAACTGCAGGTTTAACTGCTTTCTTAACTGCAGGTTTAGCTGCTTTTTTAACTGCTATTTCAACTGCAGTCTTAACTACGTGTTCAACTACTTTTTGCATTCCGTTATATCTAACTTGATTAGCCTTAAAACATTCTGCTTCTGTTCCACGGCGTTTACCACGAGGGATTTGTTTTATTCCGCAATATACTTTTGACATATAATAATAGTTAGATAATATCACTATTATCCAAGTATTATTATAATGGAAATTCCAAACTATGATATGAACACAGACAACAGTAATTTCAAGCAGATATATAACTTCATGCCGGACTGTTGTTTTAGAATGTTAATTTGCGGTAATTCAGGATCTGGCAAGACGAACACATTAGTTCACATGTTGCTGAAACCTTTATTGTACTATGACAATAGTTACTTGTTTGCTAAAAACTTGGAGCAGTCCAAGTATCAGGTCTTATCACAAAAACTGGAAAAAATAGCAACAAAGAATAAAATTCCAGTCGGAGACATACTAGAATGTTCAAATGATCAAGTTATCCCTGTGAATGATTTGGATTCTGATACTCAAAAGATAGCTATTTTTGATGATTATGTTTGTGATCGCAACCAAAATGATATTATTAATTATTTTACCTAGGGAAGACACAACAATTGTCGTCTAATTTATTTAACTCAATCTTATTAAAAAAGAAACTAAAGACATTCGGCTGCATTGCTCTCATTAAATCTTCTTCGCAACTCCAAGTATAAATGAAATAAACATGCTTTCTAGAGCACAAGATGTCAAAAAAGATCAGTATTAAGAAGCAACTGACAGGCAGTACGACTTTCTGTATCTAGACAAGCCCAGAAAGTCAGTAAAGCGTAACTTTATTGGTGAAATGTAATGTAATATATATTATATAATGGGGCTTTTTAACGATCTTGGTGAGGAAGTTACTACTGGCAGTGTTAATATTAAAAATGTTGGTATTGTGCTGTCTGAGTATGTCAAACAAAAACATTTGGTTAATTATCTTAACAAAGGCAAAAAACAGGAAAAATGTTTTAAAAAGTAATCTTAACATGGATAAAAATAAAATTATCAATGTTGGTAATCCAGAAAAAGCAGATGATGCGGCAACAAAGCAATTTACTGTATGAAGAGTAGCAAAGATCATACGTGATTATAATATTGATAAATTTCCAGATATGATGAAAGATTTAACAACAGGTGTTGATGATAAACTAAGTCTGATACAAAAGCAATTACAGACAAACCGTGAAAACATGATAGAAATTCAAAACGGTTTAAAAGATGAAATAAAACTTTTGGGTGATGCTTTAAAAGAGTTAGAAAAGAAAGAAGATGGATTGGAAGAGAGTGAAAACTACAAGAAATTAAGTGAACAAATAAGATCTGGTGTTCAAAATATTAATACACGAATTGGAGAAATCAATAAACAAATGGTTGATAACAATGAACTAGAAACTGCTATTGCTGATGCTTCAAAACAAATAAGAACTGCTTTTACTACCGAAATAACTCAAATTAAAATATTAAATGAGCAGATAAACACTAACGTTGCTGATATCAGTAAAAAGTTTGACGACATCAAAAAGAAACTTGAGACTGCTTTTGATGATTTTTTAAAGCTATTGAAAGCCGCTCAGGATGGAAGAAACAAAGCTTTTGATGGTAAAATAGCTTCTCTTAAAGAGCATAATCAAAAGTCTGATAGTCGGCACACAGCAATTCTTGGCATAATTGATGAGTTAAGAGTAAAAGTAGACTATGCAAGTCGAATTCTAATTCTTGAATATACAATAGATGGAATAAGCATTATGGATGACGACAGTCAGCGTTATGCATCGTACCCGACACGAAAACCCTTAAAAGAACCATTCGTAGGAATATTCTCGAAGCATTTAATTTGGTAACCAATCCATTTATAAATACTGCAGAATATATTCATGTGGTAGTATTACAGGGCCTTTCATGATAAATCCGGACGTTATATATTTGAAATAGACCTTACGTATACAGGAGATGATGCACTTTATTTCCTTCTTGAAAATGACAGACAGCAAAAGTTATTATATCCAAAGTTAGAAAATGACAAACGAACACTTAAAGAAACATTTGAACTATTTCTCACAGAAAGAAAAACATTAACTTTCAAACCAGTCATACAAAGGGACACTACTCGAGTTTTTAATTTTGAAAAATCAAGTTTAAAAATGTTTTATTTAGGTAGTTAATTTTATCTACCAGTATGTATAATGGAACAAAAAATTGTATTATCATCAGAAAAAGCTTCAATAATTAATAGCTCAAATACACCAAGTAATTTTACAACTGTATTTTATAGACCATTAATATTAGGCAGGAACAAACAGTATGGCATTGGACTCGATAAGATTAATTCCATGACTTACTCATGGTATAATATTAGTGAGGATTTTAATAACAAAGTGATAAGGTATCACAATGGAACTGATTGGAAAAGTATTGTTTTACAAATGGAAATTACAGTTATGCTGATATCGATAATTACATAAAAGAAACATTGACTGTAAACAATGATTTAACTGATGACTCACCTGTCCCGATAAAAATTGAGTTTGATTTATCAAGTTTTAAATGTTTAGTTACCATTCATAATAAGTTCGTACTTGATTTAAGAGACTCAAACTTTCACACCTTGATCGGGTTTGACAAGGATGCAGTTATTAGAGAAACTAAATTTGGAACTGTGACACCAAACATAACAAATTCTATCGATACATTGTATATCCACTGTGATTTGATAAGTAATTCTATTGTTGATGGATCATACGGGGATGTAATTTATGAAATAAGTACCGCTGATCTTACAAGATCATATCCTTTCAAAGATGAACCAATAAGAGTCGGGTTCTGCGAAGTAAACAAAACAATCATTAACAGTATTAATATTTACATTACCGATTTCTCTGGTAAAATTATTAATCTTAATGGTGTCCACACATCATTTCGATTTGTTTTGAAGGAATTAATGTAACACAAGTTATATGGCATGTTTAAAAAGTTTATGAAACTAGTACGGGAACATATACTAAAGTTGACCGATTAACCGGAACTGGTACATTTGACATTTTTTCAAAGGTTGGCTCAAAGATATTTAGTGAGTCTGTAAAAACAGCAGGTAAGAAAGCATTAGAAACTGCTGGTAAACAAATCATAGAGAGCGGTTCTAAAAAACTTGGAGATGAAGTAGGAAAAATGGCTGCTGATAAATTAGTTTCAGTTATTAAACCTAGTAAACCAAAAGGTGAGATAATTTTAAAAGAATTTACAAAGGCTGATAATAAAAAAGAAGTTAAAACTAAAGCTAAAACTGAAGAAGATGTAAATGCAAAAATTAACAGATTACTATCCGGAAGATGAATTCATGCAAGAATTAATCGATTAATTAATAAAAAATAATCTAATTACTAGTATATATAGATGTTTCGAAGTAATCAATATAATACTAGATATGAACATGTACCTATTCAGTTCGATACCCCCATAACACAACCAGGAAATAATACCAGACAAATGAAAAGTGGCTACCAATTTACGTTAAATGACAGAAGTTCTTACTTTGATTGGTATAACGCATATTTTGAAATCAGTTTTCAAGTAAACAAGCTTGCTGATGGAGCTGCTTTTGCAGCCGCCGATGAAATTGCTCTAATTAACGATGCAGCTTCACTGATTGATCAAATGCAAGTAAAGCAAAATGGAAAAATAGTTTACGATGGAATAATCTTCACAGATTTGTTAATGTTAAAAGCTTGCTTGAAATTTCTGACGATTATGTAAAGACAACCGGAACAAATGAATACTTTTATTTAGATAATACGGCTGCTGCAGAATCTCGAGATGATCAAGTTGGTCATAATTCAGAATTTGAGATACGTCATGCTTTAATCATAACTAATCAAAATGTTGACTCTATAATCCCATTAAATAAATATTCCTTCTTTCGAGGTTTGGAAACAAACATGCTTCCTTCTAGTCAAATTCAAATTAGCTTTCAACTAACAGATGATAATGTGCTAATTTCCAAAGCTGGTGGTGATGATGGCCGAGTAGTTATTAATAAATTAGTTTTGTGGATACCCAGAATGATATTTAACTCAGATGGTTTAAGTTACGTAATGTCAAATCATATGACATCAACAAGATGGACTTATCTTCGCGAAATGATACAAGAAAGCGGAAGTTCTCAACTAACAACTAACTGAATCCGTATTTAGAATAACGGCTGGTGTTAAAATCCCAAACATGTGTTTGTGTATTTGCAAAGGACTGACAAGAGTTCTTCTCAAACACAAAATCCTCATCTTCTGGATACGTTTAAGGTAAATGCTGCTAATGCTAATTACTATTTACAATCAGCTAGATTGGAAGTTGAAAATGGAGTTTATTATCCAGAAACCGAATATAGCTATGCTAATACCATAAGAATATTCAGAGATGTTATCAATTATTCTTACAAGCAAAATGATAAAAACACTGGAACTTTACTCAATGTGGGTAATTTTAAAACTCTTTTCGGAATGATACATTTTGATTTGAGTTACAAGGAAAATGAAGTCAGTATTGATCCAAAACAACTAAGTTTGAGATATAAGCTAAATATAAATGTTATGCTCTGGTTCTCTATGAAGTAGATGTAGTTATTGATACTGCTGGAAATGAATTGGTAATAGTTTAATCTAACTTATAATATATATGACTTACGTAAATTATTCAGTAAATTAAACAGATGGGCAAAAACAGAGTTTAGCGAGGTCTTATGAGGATAAGAGTGACACACAGGTTAAAAAATAACCAACTAACTAGGAATTTCCCCTTGTCGCTGACAACTACCCAGATTAACAATATAAACAAAGCTAAATCTAATGGACGGGGATTAGATATAAATATATCAAAATCGCAGATGAGATCCCAGTCTAAAAATGGAGGCTTTTTAGGCGCATTAGCTGGTTTGTTAACTAAAACAATTTTACCAACAGTTGCTAAATTTGCTCCAAAGATATTAAGACCTCTGGCCATTTAGTGGCCTGGCAAGTACTGGAATTGGTAAAATATTTGGAAATGGAATGGTAAGTGTTCCTGCTGATAAAAACAAACACTTTTAAAATCAAATAAATTAACAGCTGCGCAAAATAGCAAAGTCAAAAGGTTGCTGCAACTAACAAAAAAACAACTGCAAGACGTACTGGCATGTACTTCTAGTAATAAAACGGTAACTGTTCCTAAAACGGTAACTGTTCCCAGTGATAAAAAACAGCAAGACGTAACGGCAACTGTTCCTAGTGATAAAAAACAAACACTTCTTGCATCAAATAAATTAACAGCTGCACAAAAAAATAAAATAGCAAAGTCAAAAGGCCGCTGCCCTGTTAAACTAACTAAAAAACAACAGCAGGACGGAGGATTTCTTGGGCTTCTTGCATCATTAGGAATTCCGTTGATCAGATCTCTTATTAATGGTTTAACTGGAAAAGGTTTGCAAGTAGATAGAAGAGGACAAGGACTAAGAGTTGATCGTAGAAATGGTTTACAAGTAGACTCACAAATTAGACCATATAGAAGCATCCCATTTGTAAAAAAATAAATAAAAAAAAGAACCTATCTCTAACTTGGATATAATGAAATGGGTTAAGCAGCTCGGTATACAGAAATTCAGTGGGGTGTACAGCAAAAACAAATTACCGACAACACAAAATAAACAAAAACCTGGTATTATTAATCTGGATGATCATGCTGGACCTGGCTCACACTGGACTTGATACTATGATAATTATTACTTCGATCCGTTTGGTCTGAGCCAACCAAAAGAAGTTTAAGCGTACATACCTAATATAAAATACAACACTATTCAGTATCGAGATAAAACAAGTGTTCTATGTGGATATTTCTGCCTATTCTTCATTAAAAAGTTACAAGAAGGAAATAGTACGTATGATATTCTTTAAAAATTATTAAAGCCTTACAAACCAGTAGAAAATGAAAACATCATAAAATCATATTTTGTAAACGAAGTTTAATCTAATCATATTATATATGAGTTATTGCGTAAAAGAAAAAAAGGTTACTGAAAATGTTGATCCTAAGTATGTTTTAGCAAAAAATGGTAGAAAAATGCTAAGAGCAACTTGTGCATCTTGTGGTAATATTGATATTCATAAAACTATGCTTCCTCTGATACCTATAAAGGGGCTAACTCTTCCTGGTTATAAATATTGTGGTCCTGGTAATCCACTTGATAGCGGAGAAACGGTAAATGAATTAGATGCTGTTTGTAAAGATCATGATTATTGTTATGATGAAAATCCTAGTAATAAATCAATGTGTGATAAAAGCATGTTGGCCGGTTTGAAAAAAGTGAGTCTAAAACTGTTGGAGAAAAGATCGCTAAGAATTTGATAGTAAAACCAGTTATTAGTACAAAATAAAACTTGGTCTTGGAAACTCAAAAAACTATAAAAAGGCGTTGAAATGGACTGACAAGTTAGCAAATGAACTTCATAAGCCTATACGAAGAAAGTTCACTCAACGCTGTGTGATTGTTAATGAAATTGATAAAATATGGTCTGCTGATTTGGTTGATATGCAATCGTTTTCAAAGTATAATAAAGGTACTAAATATTTGCTTACTGTTATTGAAGTGTTTAGCAAATATGCTTGGGTTGTGCCGGTTCCAAATAAAACTGGTTTAGAAATTACTAAGGCGTTCCAACAGATAATAAGTACAGAAAGACAGTGTAAATTGTTGTGGGTCGATCAAGGTGTGGAGTTTTATAACAAGACGTTTAAGAAATTTCTTGTTGATAATAATATCGAAATGTATCACACTTTTAATTTCGGAAAAGCTGTAGTAATCGAACGATTTAACAGGACATTAAAAGAAAAGATGTGGAAATATTTTACAGCTAACAATACAAATATATATTTAGACGTGTTGCAAGAAATGGTTGACAAGTATAATAACACAAAACATCGGAGAATTAAAATGACACCGACTAAAACAAGTGATGAAAAGCATAAAGGAACGGTGTATTTCAACTTGTATGGAAAAATGAGAAGTAATCAAATTAAACCAAAGTTTAAAATAGGGGATAATGTTAGAATCAGCAAATATAAAAGAACGTTTTAGAAAGGTTATACTCCAAATTGGACCGAAGAAATATTTGTTGTTGATGAAATTCAAAACACAAATCCTGTGACATACAAAATAAAAGATTTAAACAACGAAAAACATTGATGGAAGCTTTTTATGAATTAGAAATGATAAAAGCAAAGCAAGAAATATTCAGGATTGAAAAAGTATACGATGTGATTACAAATAGAAACAAGCATTGATTCAATGGAAGGGCTACAATGAGGATTTCAATAGTTGGGTTCCATTTAAGGATATTGAAATATTAAATAAGAGTTTAAAAAATATTTAAAATATAGTATTATTATATAATGGAACAAGAAGATTAGAAAAGGTTTGCAAAAAACTTACATTTTAAAAGATAAATATAGAAGAAATTTGATGACAAGCAAGCAACTCCAAGTAGAATATGAAGTAGTTCGTGATGATTTTATGGACACCAATACAAGACGATTGCTGGTCGAAATGGATAATTATGAACGCAAGCTGGATAGAAACAGAGAAGAGCTTCTTGAACTAAAATACAAAATAGCAAAGTGTAGAAAAATAAAATACTCCATGGTAAAAAATGATATGCAGTGCGATGATGAAGGACTACTGTCCGGTTCCGTCTGACTTTGCTTAATGAGTTGCAAATGTTTTAGTTATTTACAAAATTAATACAAACTGGTCGTACTGGTAACGTTCTTCCTAAGCGAAGGGCAATCAAGCAGTTTGTATAGATGTGAGGGGTCTGGCAGCAGGCATGGCATCGCCATTTTGGCGTTTGTAAATGTTTGTGTTAAGGGCAACTGGAGACAACTGACAACGCTGATTGTTTGTCGCGAGGGGAAAACTGGCCCCTATACCCCCAGTATCTATACTACTGTTGTTGTAAAGCTATATAAATACAAAATAAGAAACATCTCAGGATGTATCCAGTATTGTACTGAACAACCACAGCAGTTGCAGCCAAAGAGAAAACTAATCTGGGGTACGACCAGAAAACACGAGGAACGAAAGCGCATGCACCTACCTCCCTTGTCGTTGGTGCAATCATTGAGTCCAAGAGGCTGTCCAGCCATCGCACAAAGGAAAAGTGAAACGTAGTGACTGACTGTAGAGTGGTCGATACTAAACACGCAGTACGCTGTAATACTAAAGGGTCGTACCCTTTTCTGACGAACTTCCTGATTAATTTTGTAAAGTGGTCAGGAAATCTGTCAGATCCCTTTAATTTCGAAGTTTATAACCACATCTCTATAAATAAGGTTGTGATATTCCTAGTCGCAGAAATAATTTAGGGTTGATGTTGTACTTTTCCAGTAGGCTTTCGTTATGGCGGTAGAATTAAGACATCCTGAAGTCATAGCAATAGACAACAAGAAAACATAACTGAAGACATACCAGAAGACAAGCCAGAAAACATACCACAAACATAACTGAAGACATACCAGAAGACAAGCCAGAAAACATACCAGAATACATACCAGAAGACAAGCCAGAAGGCAAATAATACATATTCCGGAAGACATACCTGAAGACAAGCCAGAACGCATACCAGATGACATTCCTGTAGATATTCCAGAAGACAAGCCAAAATACCGGCATTTCCAGCGTTTCCAAAACGTGTAATCGGCTGCATTTGATAGACACTGGAATTAAAATTATATTGATGTCAATTTCCACTGATAATATTTTCAATTTCCAATTTAAATATATATATATATAAATGTGAAAAGTGTCGATTATTTTATAGTTAATTGAACACACCTATACAGACATTACCTATTTATAATTTGGGCATACGTAATTATTACGTCTGAAAATGAGTGACAGAGAGATTATTTTTCGGAGACACAGTAATAAGGTATATTAAGTCATATTCGTTTACTTGCTCACATTTGATAAAATTATTTTATTGATTTGTAATACAAAGAAAACAAAGAAAATATTATAAATGATATTTAGAATGAAAGTTGTGTCCATGATAACCGAATGCCCCGCTTAATGGTTTTCTTGTTTAGATATTATAACCTAGCAAATATAGCTTTATTTACACTGTCCCGTTTTATTGGAATGACATTAGGTACCACCATTTTGATGTTCTGGGGGGTGGGGGTGTGGGCCTTGGATTTTTTTGAAAAAATATTCTGGCCCTTGAATTGTTGAAAAAAATATCCTGGCTCTGACTTTAGGGGAAACAAATAAACAGTCCCTCAAATTGTTGAAAAAAAATAATCCAGCCTTCTCTCATATTCTTCCAAAAAATAATCTTGTTGTGAGTCCAATTAGAGGAAAAAGATAATCTGGCTCCCTATTCAGTCTATGATAAATGTAGATATACTCCATTAGCCACTGGATTCAACATGAAAATGTTTAGCCTCAATCTGGCTACATCCACAGCTTCTGCTCAGAAGTTTATCGAAATCTGCAGTTGAAATGAGTTTAGCAGACTGAGTGATAGTATCCATGGTTGTAATAAATTGATGTACATAGATCATGGTAGTAATAAATATGGTATACATTAGTCATTGTAGTTATAAATGTGATAAATGTGGTATACACTGGCAATGGTGGTAGTAGATGTGTTGTATAACGTGTTATAAAGTGGTCATGGTAGTAAAGTTGGTACACATTGGTCATGGTAGTAATGAATGTGATATTCAGTCTATGATAAATGTAGATCTACTCCATTAGCCACTGGATTCAACATGAAAATGTTTAACCACATCTGGCTACATCCACAGCTTCTGCTCAGAAGTTTATTGAAATCTCTAGTTGAAATGAGTTTAGAAAACTGTAAGTGATAGTATTCATGGTTGTAATAAATGTGATGTACATAGATCATGGTAGTAATAAATATGGTATACATTAGTCATGGTAGTTATAATGTGATAAATTGTGGTATACACTGGCAAGGGTGGTAGTAGATGTGTTGTATAACGTGTTATTAAAGTGGTCATGGTAGTAAATTTGGTACACATCGGTCATGGTAGTATGAATGTGCTGTTCATGTAAAGTCATGGTTATAATGTGGGTATACGTAGTCATGGTTGTAATAAGGCCATTATTTTTTTATATAAATTTGTTTTACGAACCCTCCTACCACAAAACGAATAAGGATTTATTTTTTCCATAGGGAATTTGATAGTTTTATTGTTTTTACCTCCTCCAGATTTTAATAGAACATTTCATTCCCTTCCTTTAAATTAAAATAATTAAACTATGCTTTACAAAATTTGTACTTTTATTTGTTTCCCTTCCTCCTACAACAATTCTCTGTCTTGATGTTCGTAAAGGAAATATAAAAAATAATGGCTTAAATGTGTTATACATTGGTCATGATAGTATGTAAATATTGCAATCATGTGAGGGGTGACGGTGAATATTTGTAAACCTTCTAAGGTTATTAGTTTTATTATACTGAAAAATATGTTTGAAAAAGAAATTGGTCCTGCTAAATATTCCTTTGAAATAAAACAGGAGAAAACATTGTTACTAATCTGTCGTTCCAAATCACTATTCTCAGCACCTAGCTAGAAAATAAATTTCTGCGGATGGTTCTTTTGTGTTCTTTCGAAATCATTAGCTGGGAACCATGCGTAAAATTTTCAAATCATCTTCAGAAGGTTGTGCAAACTGTGTTCGCCATTTTAGTATGAATGGGTTATTTAGTGGTCATGGTAGTAACGAATGGTTATTTAGTGGTCATGGTAGTAATGAATGGGGTATTGAGTGGTCATGGTAGTATGTAGAAGAGAAAAGGGGCTCACATAGAAAGCAGACAAGGACAAGCATAACTAAGATTAAAACTAGCACATGGACTTCCATCCACCATATATGAAAATATCCATATTAAACAAGAGTTGTCAAAAAGGACAGCATGCTCCACCATTCAAAGTCAATTGTAAACAAGGCCACTGACACTTCTTTCTCACCACCATAGTGCCAGTTCATTCACAAGGTCATTGAGTCTTAATTGTGGAGTTTAGGTGGTGGTGAGGTGAGTGTGTAGGGGTGTGCGGAGGTGTTGTCAGTAGTGTTGGGAATCGGCTGAAAATTCATGATCGATTATCTGAATATTAAACCGACCGATAATCGATCATTAATCGATTAAACATTATAAATAGACAAGTGTAAGCCTTTTTCAGACTAAAATGAAGAAATAAAAGGAACAGAATAAAACTGACCAACATATATATTTTAAAAAATAGATTGTGATAATTGCTATAAATATATGATTACTTGATGCACAATTTATACTTTAGTACAAGAAAATGATATAAGCCATAATTTTCAACAACCGAGTAAAGTCGAGCATGAACATTTTTAATCAAATAATCAGATCAAAAGCATAACTGATTGATGATCGATCAAATCGATTAATCGGAACAACACTATTGGTCAGTAAACATATAAATATATCGAAGAAAGACCTTCAGTACCCCAGAATGAATATGAGGGAGGGTGTTGGGATGAGAACAGGATGCAGACATGTGTAACTGAAGAGAAACCAAAAAGAATATAACAAATACTATTTATCTGTGGTTGATGGTGGTGTCGGAGTGGGGAAGGTGTGGGCGTTTATGGGGCTAATGATATTTACAGGCTTGCCATTGTCAATTTGATGTATGCAGTGAGTTTCATGGAAAGATATGAAGCTGCTTAAGAACTTTAACTGAAATTCAAAGTTGAAAAAACAACAACATCATCTGGCTAAAATGAAATAAAAAGTTTATGAAACATGTGACTGTGTCCTTGATGACTCTGAGTGACACTTGTCAAGCTCCCTTGGCATAGATATATGGCTAGTGGGTATTGAATAAATGGATTGCAGAAAATAAAATAAAAGAAATTCTAAGTCGAAAAGGGGCTACACCTTTTCTAAAATACTATACAGAAAATATTTATCCAGAAATCGGGCCACAATTTTGCTAAAATGCAATACAGAGTTATGGAACACTAGCATCATGCTTTACCGAAGTTGTATTAATAAGTAACAATCACCTATTGACAATTAAGGGACTTGCCTAAAACTTCTAATCAGATTGTTTAATATGAATATGAACATGTGTCTACTAGCGCTCGTGTTATTCAAGCTTTACTGAAGTTTTATTTGATGTACGACTTTCAGTTGTTAAAATGTATGGACTTGTCAAAAAGGAGCATTTAAACCAGAATTCAAAGTAAAAAAGGGTCATGCTAATACAGAGTTATGGAACATGTGTCTTCCAGTTCATTGATGGTACTGATGACATATTTTAAGTTTTACTGTCCAGTGTTGGCTGAAATAATTGCACTTTTTGTTTTAGTTACTACAACTGAAAATAATGTCGACGCAGACGTTGAGTTGATCTACAACAGCTCTTCTTATTTCTTATTCTAAGAATAGAAAAACTTAAAAAGAAAGTCTGGCTTTCAAGTTGACGGAAAAAATAATCTTGCCAGTGCACTAGGGCAAATAAAAAATCCCGGCTTTAAGGAATGAAAGGAATTATTCCGGCTGAAAGAAAAATCCAGGTCTCTTCCCCACGCCCCCCCCCCCCCCCCCCCCCCCCCACCACACACCATTGAAATCAAATGGTAGGTCCCTTCGGGTATGAGTGTGGTGCACCCTAGAACCCCCCCCCCCCACACAACGCCAACCCCCCCCCCCCTACACACTGAAATCAAAAATGGTCGGTCCTTAGGGTATGAGTGTGGGCACCCTATAACCTGGTTTAAACCACAGAGGCCGTTTCGCAATTGACCGTTCCATTGCGTAGCCCTATTGTCAACCCTTTATGTTTGCTGGTGTTATATGCTGCATTTTCTAGATCTTTGTAATGTTTTTATTGTTTTGTCTCTGCGTGTTTTTAGTTGACTGTGATTTTTGATACTACATGTCCTGTTCAACTTTTATATCAACATCAAGTTACGCACAAACTGAGTAACTGTTATTGAGGAGTGAACATGAAGTTAATGTCATTCACATTGGCCTTTTTATGATTTTAGCAAGTTGCTGTTATGTAGTAGTAGGTCGAGATTTAATGTTTTAAAAAGTATGTAACTGTATGTATTGCGTGCCAATAGGACTAAATAGTATAAAAACAAAGTAGTTCAAGGTCATTCCATTAACATACTGATGTTATGAACGTGTTGCTGGCATGTAATTTTGGCGTTTTAAGGTTTTAAAAGCTGTATGGGTTTGGAGTAATGGATTTTATAACAAATCTTGATATTGTTTAACTGTAATTTAAATCAACAAAGTCGAAAAGGATATGTGAAAGTCACCGCTCATGAACAGTCTCAATCAAACCGAGACAGCAATATTTCGTATCTGTCCGTGTCTCGGCCGTTTCCAAAGGTCCATTAACATACTCTTTTTTTATATTGACATATATTTGGAAGGACGGGTTTCCTGTCATTTGTGTATGTGAATGTAAGATCATCTCCTAGTGAGATATTAGCCCTTGCTGCAAATATATCACATTAGCCCCTTGTGTAAATATCTCACAAGGTGCGCCAATATCCAGTTTGGGCACACCACTGCAGTTTAATAACAGTCCTTATCACATTAAACTATAGAGTTTATCATCCCTGAAAAATGATGTGCAGGCCGTTTTTTACGTATGGTTTAATTCATTTCCGTTAAAACATGATGCGAGGGGAAAGGACATTAATTTCCGGCAATTTATCGGCAAAAACCAATGTGTCAACAATGGAC